>JAAGKR010012432.1:0-14035 GCA_011419295.1 Clarias macrocephalus
GTCTGGTTCCTCTCAAGGTTTCTTCCTATTGCCATCTCAGGGAGTTTTTCCTTGCCACTGTCGCCGTCACCCTTGGCTTGCTCATCAGGGACAATCTCATTATCTAGACACATTTTTCTTACACATATATACATTTCCATATGTCTTCTTTTCATTTTCTTTTAATTTCTGTGAAGCTGCTTTGAGACAATGACCATTGTTAAAAGCGCTATAGAAATAAAATTGAATTGAATTGAATTGAATTGAATGATGAACCGTACTTACGGCCACCGCGCGGGTGAGACAGGGGTATTAGTAATTAACAGATTACGGGCCAAACTTCACTGAGTGATGATGGTAGAATAATTATGAAGGTCTTGACTCAAACAACATGTATGAGGAAAAACAAAGGAGTTTTCATTTTCTGCAACAGAAAAATACTCGAACTAGTTACTTTTATCAGAAGGTAACGCTGTAATATAACTGATTACTTTTAGAAGACAGTAATTTTGAAAATTAGTTACTTTAAAAACTAACGTCCCCAAACACTGTCTGTGAGTTACCATGGTAATTTAAACACCTCAGATACCAGACGCGGCTACTGTGGAAATCTTAGACTACTGAAATTTATTGAAGCAAAAACTGATGCAGTTACAAAAAGTTAACTGTCTAAATATGTATAATTTGTGAATAATTAATTATTTTGATTAATTTACATGCATGAAGAAATTATTATTAGTAGTAGTATGCAGAATTTAAATATTTCATTAGTTGCAAATTTGTATTGTCATTTTAAAAGTATGATAATGATAAACTTCTTCTCCTTTTTTCGGCTGCTTCTGTTAGGGGTCGCCACAACAGACCTTTTGTCTCCATGTAGTCTGTCTTCCACATCTTCCCTTGTCACTCCAATCTCCCCGCACAGGTTCGAATCCTGCTGACAACGGCAATATGTCCTGGCAAATTTTGTGAACTGCACCAATTTTCCAAAAAACATCAACTGAGTACTGAAAGAGCAAAAAAGCTTATTGCAACCAAAAGTAAATGGACAGCACTGGACTGGCCAGCCAAAAGACAACAGACACCCCACGAAAATTCCACAAGATCTCCTAACTTCCCCAATTTTACATGGTTCATACATGGTTTTTCTTACCTAGTAATTACCTCTTTGTTTGCTCCTCCTTAAGTCAAGTCGTTACTTAATATTCATTAGATGTATGCTAAATTTGTACTAACTGTATATGGTTGAAATGACAATAAAAAGCCTACTTGAACTTGAACTTAAATTTGTTCAGGTCAGATTGATGTGGCACCTTCCAATTACCTAATTTTGCCCCTTTCATCTCATATTTATTCATGTCTGGGTAGGCCTCAAAAGATCTTATTTTCTTTTTTTTTTCTTTTTCGGAGAAAGTTAGATTTGTTCCTTTTTTTTCTAACCAGACTATTGACCACTGCTGGTGAAGACTAGAGTTTTCGTTGGAGCCGAGATAAAAAAAAATCTTCCTCTTCAAGATGCGCAAGTACTCTGCTTTTATTATTCCCATCATATCTGATTTGTTTTTAACTGTCCATAGTATGCCTCTAAATATATGGACATTATTTATCTAATAGTACTTTAATATTTGTTTTGATTATTAGTTTTAATTATACATTATACATAATTGTACAACTGTGTATTTTTCCAATGATTTTGATCTTATATATCAAATAGTCACTAATGTGCTTAATTATTGGATACATTATCAGATTAAAATTAGAGATTATTTGAATCAATGCATGATCATGTTTAAATTAGTATTTATTCTTCATATAACTATTGTTGTTGTTACTTTAGATTCTATACATATATAGTAGACTATAATTGTGTATAGTAGTTATGATTAGTAAGGATTAATTTCAGTTTTAGTATGCCTATTATATACATTTTTTGGAGTGCAAGTTTCAGATTTTTCTTTGGTACTTTGGGCCCATGTTCATTAATATTCTCCCTTTGTTTAATTTTAGCTCGCAGGCAGCTCCCATCTCGCTCATCCTCTCGCCTGAGGATCCTTCTGGGAGCAGGTGGTTACACCCTGCCTTACCCAAACCGCATCTTATCAGAGCTCTAGCAGGTGTAGTTCGCCACTTGCAGACTGGACTTGCTGAGATTGAGGCTCTCTCTTCTCCAAGGTGCTACTGTGGGTGTACGGGCATTCTGACACCTGATGACAACACTTCACCCCACCTTCACCCACCATCAGCCTCAATCCCACCTCTCCAGTTCGCTTCTCTCCTTCTTCCTCTGAGGATGATTTGCTACGGATTAGTGATTAATTGCTTTTTCTTTCCTTTTTCCAACATGATAAATATGATGTATGTTGTTTTTATTACTTTATCAGCTCTTAGAGTGCAAAGAGCCAGACTTCCGCTTTTATGTCCCAATCAAAGCAGAACCGAAAATTTATTTTTATTTTTTGTGCCTGCATTTTCTGTATTTTTCCACTTCATTAAAGTTCCTCAATTTCTTGCACTCTGTGTGTACGAGTCGTTCTTGGGTCACACTTTTTTGCTTGATTATCGTTAGTTATGAGTATACAGCTATAAAAATAAGATGAAAAGGAGTAAATATTATTAGTATATTGCTTTGCTAGTTTTTTTTTTTTTTTGTCATGCAGGCGCCTTTTCTTTTATTGTAATGAGTGGATCGAGGCCTTGTACAGAGGCCTTCTGGGTATTTGGTACCTCACACTTGAATACAATTGTAGGCCAATAAAATTTTTCTACAATGTCCTCCCTCACCACATCCATAAACTCTCCCTCACCACATCCGTTCTCCTGGGCCTTCCTCTTCTCCTGCCTGGCAGCACCATCTCTAACATTCTCCTCCAAATATACCCCTCGTCCCTCCTCTGCACCTGTCCAAAACATCCTAATCTGGCCTCTCTAACTATGTCCCCAAACCATCCTACGTACCTGCACTGTCCCTCTAATATACTCATTCCTAATCCTGTCCATTCTTGTTCCTCCTAAAGCAAATGGCAGCATCTTCAGCTCTGCCACCTCCAGATCTGCTTCCTGTCTTTTTTCTCAGCGGCAATGTCACAAACCCGTACAATATTGCTGGTCTCAATAACATCCTGTAAACTTACGCTTTCAGCCATTGAGGTTTTACAAGCCAGTGTAGTCTTAGTGTCCCAAGTCTGAATAAATTAGGAGGGTTGCGTCAGGAAGGGCATCTAGAGTAAAACAACTGCCAAATCAATGTGCACATGATAATAATGATAATAAATATATAAATCCCTTTTTGAGGTGCAGTGACTGATGGGAAATTTTCCATGTCCACGTTTGGTGAAGTGAAGTAATTTCAGTTTGCTGTAAGCACTGACAGATGGACACAGCTACAGATAGTAAAGAGGATATAAGGGAGGAGACTGAGAGGGTCTCGCTTGCATCCTTCCTTGTCCTAGAGGAAGGAACTAAAATATTTATTTATTTATTTATTTATTTATTTATTTAAATATTTATTTAGTTAAAGAACTTGCAAAACCAAATCACATAAGGTACAATACATAAAGGTGACTGACAGGCAGGATGGAGGAAAGAAGTAAAAGATAAGAGAAAACAGACAAGTCTTTAAAGACAGGCTGGTTGTTTGAAACTAATTATTGAACTGTAAAGTTAAGGAGGTGAGATTAATGAGGGAGGTAGCAGATGAAGTTATTTTAGGATGAACAAAGTCAGGAAAAAAAGAAGGGGAGAAAGTTTACTGAGATTTAGCTTAGAGACTTTTATTAACAGAGGACCAATACATTGGATTTCAGTGATAACATCATGCCAGCATGATGTCTGATGAGGATCTAGGCAGTCTAAGGCTTGTGGATATCTGATATTATCTAATAATATAATAAGCCTGATACCACTAGGTATTTCTAAATGTCCTGGATATTACTTTCATATAAATATATTTCTTAATGGTATGAAACTATCGAACAATTGTTATTTTGTTGCTGTTCTGGAGGATTTTTTTTTTTATGTATTCATGTTTTTATCTCTGGGAGCAAAATTTCGCACCAAGCACAGTGACAGCAGGGGCCCCAATACCAAAATTGAAAAGCAACATCAGTACATTGACAGTTTATAAAAATCACAGACTGTTAGTGATGCTCTTTTGCCAGAAGTACCAGTCCATGTCACTTCACTTCTGCATGAGACAAAACAATGCCTTTATCATGATGATCAGTTTACTGCACTCCCAAGAAGCCATAAAGCCAAACTGGTAGAAGCAGCAAAGCAGGTGTAGCCCAATCTCACCAGCAGTCCACAGCAGTAACATCAACATTGTGTGAGTGCAGTATAACCTGCTGGAAAACCCTCTGGTAAACTGCCTTTGTAACTCTCTCCAAAGTTCAACCAACCAGAGAGACGGATTATTTCCATTTGCCAAATTTGGTACACTTGTTACGGAAAATTTCCCTATTAAAATCAGTTTGTTATGGTTTTGACTGGCATAAAAACTTTTAAAGAGTTATTCTTCTACTAGTAAAAAGCAGCAACTTTTTTCACAAGTTACAGAAGGGAAATCAAATATGGACTAACACTCCTATTGTGGCGGAGCACTAAGGAATTGAAAGATTTACAACAAACGGAAAATCCGATTACGCCACCCTGGATAAAGGCCAGGGACCTTGATTAATTAAATCTCATTTAAGGCCACACAGGTCAGTTCACAAGATACGGCAGGAGACAGGGATATCCAAAAATATAAAAATTTTATTACAAATCCACAATTAAGACAATTTGATTACAAGAAAATAAAGAAAGAAAAAAAATCCATATGTGGTGAGAGAGAGTTTTGCACTTCCCTCCAGATTTCCGGTTTCGCATCTTATACTGATCATCGGTTGTAGTTTCGGAGAGTATAAAAGGGTGTTGCGAGAACAGCCAGGTGTGGCGCTAATTCACCCTCAGGTTGCGCTTCTGGAAGCTTGTTGCCGCGTGTGAGAGGTATGTTTGGTGCGCTGTACTTCTGATTATTTGTTCACATGAATGTGACAGGTGGGAAAAAAGAAAAGAAAACGAGGCAGACAGGGCATAAATCATGACAGGAATAGATATACATCAGTTTAAGGATCCATTTTTCCGAGAATGTTTTTGGAAATAAGGAGTGGCGTGTACCCTGTGAAGTACAAGACTCGAGAGGTAACTACTTGTTTCTGTAAATAATCTACGGATGTTTTGCAATGATTTGCGCATGTGCGCCCAGTAGAAAACGAACAAATCACTCTCCGAGATACAGTGGAACCTCGGATTGCAAGTAACGTGGTTTCACGTTTTTGTATTCTTTTTAAATTCAATAGCTTCTTAACCATAGGACAAATGCTGCTCATACCACCATAAACTGGACCCCCTCAGCTACTTACTACACCCTTTAGTCTTGGAATTCACTATGTATATATATATTTATTATTATTATTCAGTAGCTTCTCAAATAAAAGAGATGGAGAAATGCTACTCATAGTACCATCGACAGTTCTCCCTCTTCTACTTCCTACAACCTTTATTTTTGGAATTCACTCAAATTATAATTTTTTTCTACATTTTTTTTTTAATTCAATAGCTTCTTAACCAAACAAAATTGAGAAATGCGACTCATACCACAGTGGACAGTTCCCCCTTATCTACTTACTACACCCTTTCTTTTTGGAATTCACTAAATTTGTTTTTTTTTTCTTTTCCAAAATGTTTTTTTATTCAATAGCTTCTTGACCAAAAGAAGTGAAAAAGGGTGCTTTCATCATGAACAGTTCCCAGTCCTGCACTCAAAAAAATAACTCTTTCAATGAACTTAATTAAATCATGGAAAGAATTTCCACATGATTTAGTAGCTGCTTTTTTAGCATTAAGCAATTTTGTTGGCCCAACTTCATGTTCTTAGGTTCAGTCAGTTAATTAGGTTAATTTAAATTATTTACTACAGCTGCGTCTAACATAATTTAATACTGTAAAGACAACATATTTTAATGTTCATCCAACATAAATGAATAGGGTTGGTACAACAAATTTTTGAGTTGTAAATTAAGTTGATCCAACTCAAGGAAATTTAGTTGGCACCCCAGAATCCCTTAATGCTGAAAGAAAGCAATGGAAACACGTGGAAATTCTTTCCATAGTTTAATTAAGTTAATTCAAAGAGTAACTACAATGTAAAAATAATGGAAATCTTTTCTAATTTATATCAAATTTAAGTGAAACTATCGGCATCAGAGATCTTCAAAATCCAGACAGGCCAGCTGATTCAACTGTCTTTGCCATATTGCTACTTCACATGCACTCACACTATCTTATCTGTCCAAGAGAACTTTTTTTTTTTAAGAGTTGTTTCTTCCTCTCTCCGTTTCTTTCTCTCTCTCTCCTATTTTTCTGGTTGTGTGTGTTTTACCTCAGTGATTATATTTTCTAATCTTGTAGCGCTGTAAGCTAAAGGTGGTGGCAGTGCGACCTGTTGGGGGTGGTTTCCCTTCTTCGTGTGCGTGTTTCACATTAAAACAGTGAAACAAACAAATAAAAAATAATAATAATCTGAAGGATGCGCTATAATGCCACAGTGAATTGTGTGTAGGGGTGATTCACGGGTCTTTTTGGGATACTCATCCCCCCTTTTTTTCATAGTCATCCACTGGTAAGCTCCAGCTCTAATTTGTTTATGTATATTTTAGCATTTTGTGGATATCATTTTTAGCGTAGCGTACACTTGATGATGTAGCTTCAACTACTTTTAGTATGGCTGTTGAAAGTTGAAAGTATGGCTGTATGTAACTTTTGAACTGCTAAGCTGTGTATTATTGTTTGTGAGAAAATAAACGTGTTTATGTACGGAATCCATGCCTCTTGCTTGTTCAGTGAACGTACCTGGGTGCCTTAGTTAAGTTAATTACCAGGGTCGTTTGATTTCCTTGTGTTCAATTCCCAAGGTGGCGTATTTGGCTACAATGTAAAAACAAGGGGATCGGCTGAGTTCGAGTCAGCGCCTTTCACCTCGCCACACATGTATTCAAATATATGATCTGAATTATGTTTTTTTTTTAGTACCGAAAAAATATATTTTAATCAAACAATGTAAATTTCACAATCTTGTTGATACCTTTGCCCCAAACCCAAGTCTATATAATCAGACTCAACCACCCAAGAGATCCAGTTTAGAGACAGTGATTTATGATCTTAGTAATGAGGAATCTTATAGCACAAAGGTTGGATTTAACCGTCAGAAAAGAGTCCAGAGCACAATTAGATGGTTTCATCTTTCTGACAATGACTGCAACCTCTTGCTGCATAATGTGAATAACAGATGAAAGGTTGCAATTTCCCTGGCTGTGGGACATCCATTAGGACAGGCAGTACAGAAGAACTGGACAGAGAGGAGCGGATGGTATCCACTATTTTCCTGAAGAAAGTAATATTATTATCGCCTCTCTACTCTGTAGCTGAGAATGACTATACAATTTCAGGAAATGATTAACTACTGAAAATGAAATTGAGGCATTTTGGTGGTGCTTGTGCCAATGTGTGTGTAACCCGGGTAACCCAGGTAGTCAGTAAAAGGGTTAAAATCATATTAAAAGTTGAAGAAAGCTAAGAAAAAAAATAATAATTTGTTGTAAAGTTTGAGGGAAAATATTTATCTAATCATACGCCTAACTTCAAAGACAGACATTTCTAAGACCCAATGGCAGCAGCATATTTGTTAGAATCGCCCACAGGTCACGCCGGTGCTGCCGGTGTTATGCGCACAAATTCCCCCCCTACATAATCTCTATTAAGTATTATATTAGAACACAAATTCACAGGTTTATTATTATCAAATATGTTATTATGATTATAATGAACCCTAGTCACATGACAGCCGTCGAGACAATTAATAAAAATTCTCATATAATGTTTTTTAATTTGCAAGGGTTTGTCATGTAATAAAAAATTTTTACACTAAATAAATATTGTTTATGATGTAAAATTACACAGAATGAATTTATATTCATATTATATTTTATAATATAAAAATATACTATAAATTAAATATTTAAAATATATAATAATTTATATGATATAATATGATCATTTGTGTTAATGGTCTCAACGGCTATCATGTGACTAGTGTTTATTATGATCGTAATAGTATATTTGATAATAATAAACCTATGCATTTATGTTCTAATATGACATTGGATAGAGATTATGTAGGAGATATTTTAGCGCATAACACCGGCAGCATGAGATGAGAAACTATACGAGAGAGCAGCGCGTAGCATTCCGTCAGAAACTTCTGTTAAACATTAGTTTAATGAGAAATGTGATTGTGTGCCCTTGGAAGGTGAAACTATTAAACTTGGTGTGTCAGTCTAAAGTGCTGTCACTGGAAAGTGATAGAGGAGTGAAGTAGAGATTAGAGGAGTGTATGTGGAGCAGATTCCAGAGTGCTGAAGAGCTGTGATCAATCCACTGGCCTGATTATATCATTTGTGCTGAATGTAATCCCATGGTGGGCGGCACGGTGGTGTAGTGGTTAGCACTGTCGCCTTGTACCTCCAGGGTCCGGATTCGATTCCTGGCCAGACTCGATTCCTGCCTCTGTGTGCATGGAGTTTGCATGTTCTCCCCGTGCTTGGTGGGTTTCCTCCGGGTACTCCGGTTTCCTCCCACAGTCCAAAGACATGTAGGTTAGGCTAATTGGTGTTCCCAAATTGCCCGTAGTGTGTATGTGTGTGTGCCCTGTGATGGATTACATCTGTACTCTGCCTCATGCCCTAAGCCTCCTGGGA
This sequence comes from Clarias macrocephalus, assembly GCA_011419295.1. NCBI lineage: Eukaryota > Metazoa > Chordata > Actinopteri > Siluriformes > Clariidae > Clarias > Clarias macrocephalus. The sequence goes on from JAAGKR010012432.1 coordinate 8,775, forward strand.
CAGGCTCCAGGTCCCCGCGACCCTGAATACAGGATGAAGCCGTATAGAAGATGAGTGAGTGAATGAGTAATCCCATGCTGAGGAACCGTCCGCATATCGTACATGATTACATGAGCAGACGCAGCGAGCGGACTTTTGAAATGTGTTTCATCACCAACTGGTAGGAGAATTCCAATGTTCTTGTATTTGTACTCAAAAGACGCTTTTTTGATTTCTTGAACTTAATTGTTTTTTGTTTTTGCTTCTGAAGCGGAGAGACTATTATTTTTTTCCTGATTCAATACTTTTGTCAATTTATTGTTTACTGTATTTTTAACCTATACTGTCGAATAATATTGTTCAGTTTAGAAAGGAAAGTGTTTATCTTAATAAATTTTATGTATTTTGGGTCAAACTTTTCTTTGTCACACTGTGTGAAGACAGAACTGTTTTATGAAAACTATTTTGTGATTACTGTCCAGATATTTTGACTAATGTCAGTTAATTGTTTTTTGTGACTCTCTAAATTAACAAAGCACAGAGAGAAAATTTTGTTTTATCTCTATATATTTCTATATGAGTCAGAATCCATAGGTTGATCAGTCGTAGTCGTATTGTTCCCTCTATACAGTAGTTGAAATATTGAAATGTCAATATCAAATATCAAATACCATATTGAAAATCTCCTCCGGGCACAGCATGTGTGTGTGACATTGTGTGCTACATATGCGTTAATATGCTAATTTTACATCACACACACACACACACACACACACACACACACACACACACACACACACACACACACACACACACACACATGGGCATTTGAACTGTGTGATTATTTGTTTGCATATTTGTTTCTGCTGTTTTATTAAATCATCTTTTTTTTTCTATAAAATGTTATTTCAATACATTCACAATATTTTAATGGTCATTCTAATGGAACTCACTGAACTGAAACCCATAAAAATAAAACCAGAAAATTAAATTCAATAGTAGGAAAGTGCTTTGCTTGAGGCATTCGAGATTTTGAATTCAATTTTTATCTTTAAATCATTTGTTGCGCCATAGAGAACAATGTGGTTTTATGGGTTCAAAAATGTATAATGTAAGTGCTTAATCTAGAGCAAAACAGCAGGTGTATCTTAAAGACTGTGTAGAGAGGAAATGTATGTATATGTGGGTATCTTACATGCAGGTTTATTTGTCCAGCTTTTAAAGATGGAAATATGCGAATGTAAAACTAACTTTACTGTGGAATATAATTTTATGTTGAGCTGTGAAAAGACTAACAATATCGTTATTGAGAAACTCAGACAGGATGGAGGACTATAACTAGCTTATAGACTTTATTATTGATAAACGGTACACATTCGCGACATATCAGAATTAAATCACGATGACATTTCAAAGTTCAGCCAAGAAAACTTGCCCAGTTGGAAGAATCTAGAAAGGGGGCGTGTCGTGTTGTGGAGGAGGAACACAGCCGAACCTGAGCAATGGCCCGGTCACATCATTCAGTTAAAAGGTGAGTGGGACCTTAAGTGACTTTTATTATTTTACAACATGATATTATATATATATTGAAGTAATTTAAGTAGTTATTGGATTCTATCGCTAAACGGTGTTAATGGCATTGTCCTTGTGTTTTCTAATGTTAACCGCTATACTGTTAGCATGCTAGCTAGGTTAACCTGAGGTAGCCCACTGCTAGCATTGGATTCAGTTGTAAATGTATCGCTCAGTTTAACTATAGACCATATTAGTGCAAGTTGATTTCTTAATGTGTAACACTACACAATGTGAGAGGAGTTAAGAAACTAATGAAATGATTCGGCTGTAAACGTCCTGTGTTTGTTTCTGTTGTTGTCTGTCAGCCCTTACACGAGAGAGAAGATCGAGAGGAGGACTGTGTTCCTCTCCAGTGTTCCTCTGATCACCTCAGAGCAGAGGAGAAGGCCAAGACGTCAGCATTAGACCCCGGGCAGACTTCACTCCTGGTAGGAAACATAGTTTTTCCCATCCCTTTATTTTCCCTTACTAAAAACTAATTTTAATTTTGTGACATTTCAATTCAGTTTTTTATAATCATTCAGATTTGGCTGGGTGCGTAATAAGATTTTTCTGGGGGGTGTGGGGTTCTCAGAACACATGTATATTTTTGCTTAGTCAGTCTTAAACTTGTTTGTCTTCATGTGTCAGAAAGACGTCAAGAGGTGGCCATCACTCTGTGGAACAAAGGTGTGGTTGGATTTTACCTGCAATTAATTTTATCATTTAATTTAAAAAAATCAATAAAGCAACACACTTAAAACATTAAAAACAGACCATGAAAGCACTTTTACAATTATAAATATTACTGTTGAACAGTGCTGCTGCTAGGAGACACTGCTGTCAGTCAGTGTATGACTGGTCGAGTATGTGAATATATTACAAGGCTTGAGGTGTGTAGCTGGAAGCCTGGAGAGGTTTGATGCCCCTTCATTCTTCAACTTTGTTTGAATAAACACTTTCAACTTTCCTTCATTCACTTTAAAGGCCTTCTTGAAAAGCAAACAGCAAGACAAATAATCATTACAAGGTGTGTAAAAAACACATTTGAATAATTAAAATGAAATTATTCCATATATACTCAACATTACATTATTTTTACTTTATTTATTTTATTACAACATTATTTTACTGAGAAACTATCTATTTCTGTCATTATGGCAGTTTTAACTATTGCTAAATAATGGCTCGAGTTTGCTGTTTTTGATAGCAACCCTGTTAATTAATTAAGATTTCAGAATGTAATGTGAATGTGATGACTCTGGCATTGAGCATTGGTTTAGAGATTCAGACTCTGGATGATTATATGTGGAATGACCAAATATTAAAATATTAACTCAATTTACTCACCTATAACAGCTGATGTTTGTTGGGCTGGGAGGGTCCCCTTAGTGCCATGTGCGGAGTTTGAGGCTTTGCGGATTCTGTTAACAAAAGACAACAAATAAAGTAAAAGCTTATCAAGAAGAAAACTCAGAAGTGTTTTGTTGTCCGAATGAGCACCACTGGATTCATAAAAAGAAAGTGGACCATTGGTAGACTGTGTGAGATTTTAGATAATCCTGTAATATTTTATATTGTGTGTTTATATTGCATTATAAAGCATTAGAAGGCTCTACAACTCAAGCTGAGGTCAAGGTGTGATTTCTGGCTGGGGGTCATTTAAGTGGATGTGATAACCTAACTATACATAACAAAAGCCATTAAGTGCTCTGTAGAGGGAAGGACCAGCTTGTGTTGGGAGTAGGAGGAGGAGCTGCTAGTTGGTTTGAGGCAAAAAAATTATAGAAATTCTGCCCAGTGAAAAGACAGAACACACATTTAAGGACAGCAGTGTGCACTTTTGGAACAGAAAGGATAGATGGTTTTAGAGATGGGTCAAAAAAAAGGTCATCTGTACACAACTGGAACCTATCGTGTTGCGTTTGATAAACATTCCCTGGAAGCACACTCAAACAGGAAAATATCTATCTGCAAAGGACGAACCATTACCGGTGTCAAATTCTGTAAAGGTCAGCGCACGACTCACCTTAGAAAGGGTCCTTGGCAATGTAGTCCCCGGGACCGTCCGTTCCCGAACTCAAAAGACTCACAGCGGCGGCACAGTACTGAGGGTACTAACCTCACAATGGGAGGCAGTCCTTTTATTATTTTAGATTGCAACGAAGTACAATTTAATAAAAGAAGAATAACATATGTGGTAAATAAGTGGAACTAAGCAAAGGGTTCAAAGGAAAATAAAAGAACACAAAGTCTTGTGAACTTAAATTAACAATGCATGGCAACACCGCCTAAGAACATTATCGAAGTACAGCAGAACTCTTTTATACCCTGGTCCTGTGACTCATGTTCTATCAGCCTGACTCTACTAACCATTTAGCAGGTTCTTGCCTTATAAGGTATATACTGATACACTAAGCGGCTCTCTACTTCCTCTAAATATTTTTAACCTAATAAGCAGCAAACCGATCCCCGTCTTGGGCCTCACTTAACTGTCACACCTTACACCTTCCCATATATCTTAGGTGTGAAAACCGTTGCTGCTGACATTAACCTCACAACTGTCGAATAGCTCTTTTTTACACAGCCGTTGGAGTGATGTCTCCCAGGAGGGTATTTGCAGCATTTCCTCTCGCCTGAGCTTTGCGCATCTTCTCAAGACGTCTTCGTTCTTGTCGTGCTGCAGCTCGCCTTTCTTTGATGTCTTGAACATTTTCAGCTGTACTTATTACATCTCCTATAGTGAGCTGGGACATATGACAACTTAAAACATTAGCAAACTCCATAACAAACCTGAGATGGAAACATCAAGTGACCCGTCTCTCATCAGCAGACTCAGGAGGGGTGGTGCACCGTTCCACTGTGCAGTGATGCTTGCCTTTATAGAAGAATCAGCAGAAGAAAACCTCACCTGCGTCTCCATCATAAAATCCAACGTCAGAAGTCTGCAACAGAACATCTACAGAAGCCTGATGTGTTTTGGAAACAAGTGCTGTGGACTGATGAAGTTAAACTAGAACCATCTGTAAAAAAGCTGAAGCTGAAAAGAGGAGCTTCTACAACAGAACAATTATCCTAAACATACCTCGAAATCCACTATGGAAAACCTCAAGAGACGCAAGCTGAAGGTGTTGGAACGGCCATCACAGTTCCCTGATATAAACATCATTGAACATTTGTCGGTAGATCTTAAAAGAGCTGTGCAGGCAAGACGAATATTACAGAACTAGAAGCCTTTTGCAAGGAAGAATGGGAGATAATCCCAAGTACAAGAACTGAAAGATATTTAGCTGGCTATAAAACGTCAAGTCAAGTCAAGTCAATTTTATATTTATAGCGCTTTTAACAATTAACATTGTCGCAAAGCAGCTTTACACAATAAAAAGAAGTACTTTTGTATGCAATGTGTATGAATCAAAATGATAAGATTGTCCCTGATGAACAAGCCGAGGGCGACGGTGGCAAGGAAAAACTCCCTGGGATGGTAATAGGAAGAAACCTTGAGAGGAACCAGACTCAACAGGGAACCCATCCTCATCTGGGTGATAACGGAGAGCAGGGATTGATCAGCATAATAATGTGTACTGGAAGTTCAGTGTAACAGGAGATGTGTTAAAATTAAAATTAAAAGGAGTCCAGTTTGTTCCTGGAGGCTCAGGTAGACTGTAGGAAATTCCAGTCCTGAGCTATCGAACAACTGAAGTCACAGGTCCCCAGAGCATCAATCG
>JAAGKR010012434.1:0-16494 GCA_011419295.1 Clarias macrocephalus
AGAGAGAGTCGGAGACAAAAACGAAAGCAGTGGGTCAAAGCCGGGTTATCAATCAGCGTAGCGAACAATTCCGAGTCGTGAAGCTGAGGACGTAATCAGAGGGAAAAAAAGGTCAACAACGTAGAAGGCAACAGTTATAATTAGCAGATACAATGACACAAAAGATACACTAGACACTGGGCTTGGAGCACGAAATAATTCGGCACCGGACGGTTGTTCCTGGGCGAATTATATAGAGTGAAAACTAATGAATGAAATACGGAGCAGGTGTGCTCATGCCTGTGAATGAAGCGGCAAAACGGAAGCAGTGGAACGGAATGTGGAGAGGGGCTGCAGGTGATCATGACACGGCTGGGGCAGAGGGCTTGACTTGGCGTAGCGTTACACTCTGCATGTACATGTAGTCAAGCAACCGACTTTGGATCAGGCTAACACAGATGACAGAAGACACCAGTATGTGAAATGACTGCTCTTCTTTATTTTGTAGTATTTGTGGCTCTGCAGGAGAGCTCGGTGAAATACACACTTGCACACATTCACACAGGTTGATCTAATGTCCATGGGGGTACAGAGAGAGTGTAAGGTGCAGAACACACAGCTTTTAATTAATTTATTTAAAAATGAAAATGCGCCAAAAAATGACACTACAGCAAGTACAAATGCTAAGACACACTCTGACAGAACTCTTCTGTGGCATGTATTAAAAGAATTAACATTTTCTAAAATTAGTGATATCATCACATATCACAGGCACAGACAGGTATCATTAACAGTATCTGAGTTTCTACCACTAAACTCTATTACACAGAAATAAACCAAGTTGAAGTCTGAGTGCACTGAAGCATATGAAGGCAGGGGGGCTCAAGCTACAAATAAACTGCATATGCAAAATATGCAAAAAATATTTACGTATCTGAATAACATAACTTTAGAGGGTTCCCTTTCACCAACGACACTCGATGCTGTGTGAAAACGCTATGGGAACATCTCTTGTGAAGCCTGTGCATCTCTTCTCCGGTTGTGAAGCCTGTGCATATCAAAACCGCCGAATACCACGGCTTATAACCTCTGCCAGGCATGACGTCACCGAATAAGGTGCACCTGCAGGTTATAAATAGGAGTGAACCGGAAACATCCTCAGATCTTTTTGTCTTCAGGACTGCTTTGTGTTTGCGTGTGCGTATGCAAACCATAACGAAAGCAAAAAAAAAAAAAAAGGAAATAACAGCATTAACTCACCGATATGGCGGAGTTGCTTAAGAGATGCGTGCCTCTGTGTGATTGATCTCTTTCGGAGGGCGAGAAACCCGTGGTGATCTGGCAGACGCGCACGACATGGAATTCCTCCATTCTCTCGCGCTCTCTCTGGATCAGGAAGTTTTAGCTTCTCCTTCGCAAGTGCGCTCCGGCGCTTCTTGTAAAGGAGCGAAAGAATCCTCCTCTCTCGCTTCCATGGAAGTAGCCTCCTCACAACACTACTCCAATGCTGACAGAGCTTATGAGGAATTATTAGAGGTTATAACGCGTGCGGTCGAGCGATTGCATACCAACTGGCCGCAGAAGCGAGATTCCCCCAAGCGCTCGAGATTAGACAACAGGTTTCTGTCGGGTGGCCAGGGGGAGGAGCCTCAGTGTCTCTCTCTCCCCTTCTTTGGTGACCTCCATGACAAATTAACTCTTTCATGGAGCAAGCTGTATTCATTGCGTGTTTTTGTGCCATCGACTTCGACTTATTCGAATATTCTTGATGCGAAAGCACGCGGTTATATGATGATGCCACAGATAGAAGAGACGCTTACAGGCTATCTCTCTCCTGGGACATCATCCTCCCTGAAAAAGCCTACTCTCCCCTCCAAGCCGTGTAGATTGACATCTCCTTTGGTGGGTAAAGCTTTTCAGGCAGCAGGTCAGGCTGGCGCTTCACTGCACACCATGCCGGTTTTGCAGGCCTACCAGGCTGACCTGCTGAAGGACCTGAGCACCGGCGGGGTTATTGATGACAGGGCGTTTGCAGAGCTGCGCCGAGCCACAGACCTGTCTCTGTCCTCGGTATCCACGGAGAGGCATCTGTGGCTGAACCTCATGGGCATCAAGGATAAGGATCGTGCTGTCCTTCTTGATGCCCCCGTCTCGCCTTCCGGCCTCTTTGGCGACGCTGTTAATTCCGTCGCCACTAGGTTTTGGGAGGCGAAGCTATATGAACAGGGCTTTGGGAGGTTCCTTCCCCGCTGTGCTCCAGAATCGGGATCGTCGGCCACCCGGTCCCGGCCAGGTCTGGCCCCTATCAGGCGTGAGGTGCAGAAGGAGAGCGTGACCAGCCGCGCACCCCCTCGTAAAGACTGGGGTGGGGCTCGCCGCTCTTCTCAATCTGCCTCAAAAAGACCGGACCTGAGGAGCTTCCTCTCTTCAAAGAGGAAGCCCTGAGGCTCGTGCGCCTGGGGCCATGGGGGTGTCTCCCCCCAGGGAGGAGCGCCTGGATTTCCATCACAAAACAGGGCCTTCTCCCTGGCACTCCCAGTAGGCCGGTGTTCATTCCCCGCCACCACTGGTGTTTCGGGGAGCGCCGGGCTCCAACGAAAAGTTGGGTGTTCGGTCATCTCCTGCCACACTTCAGGATACCCAACACCTAACACCCCCCATCCAGCCGAAGTGTTAAAGCTCATGCCCCTTTCGGAGAAGCTGGCAGCGTGGAAACTTCTGCCAGGCGTATCTCCTTGGGTACAAAGGACTGTAGCCATGGGCTACAGGATTCAGTTTGCACATCGTCCTCTGCGTTTCAACGACGTGGTCTCCACTTTTGTGAAACCGGACCGAGTACATCTGCTGGCCCAGGAGTTACAGACTCTGCTGGGCAAAGGGGCCATAGAACATGTTCCCCTCCCAGACAGAGAGTCGGGCTACTACAGTCGGTACTTTTTGGTGCCCAAGAGAGATGGGGGGTTGCGTCCGATCTTGGATCTTCGCGGCTTGAACCGCTATCTCAGGAAATCCAGATTCAAAATGTTGACTGTCAAAATGGTTCTCAAATCCAACCAGACTATTGGTTTGTGACAATCGATCTCAAGGACGCATATTTCCACATAGAAATATTGCCACAGCACAGAGAGTTCCTGAGGTTCACTTTCGGGGGCGAAGCTTACCAGTATCGGGTCCTTCCATTTGGCCTAGCTCTGTCACCCCGCACATATACAAAATGCATGGATGCGGCTCTGGCTTCTTTACGACTCCAGGGCATCCGTATTTTGAATTACATAGATGACTGGCTGATTCTGGACCAGTCTCCGAGTCATCGGAATGTCGTCTAGCCCATCTCCATTCTTTAGGATTGAGACTCAACGCGACAAAGAGCGTTCTCCTTCCTGTTCAGAGGACAACATATTTGGTTGTCACATGGGATTCGGTCACAATGCGATCACAGTTGTCTCCTGCTCGTGTCAAATCCATTCTCAACACCCTGAAGGAAATCAAGCTAGGCCAGAAGGTTACTGTTCATCACTTTCATAAATCTCTAGGCCTCATGGCAGCTGCGTCCACGGTGATATCTTTGGCTCTTCTGCACATGAGAGCATTTCAGCTGTGGCTAAGAGCCAGAGGGTTTCATTCAAGGGCCAATTTCCGGGGGCTAATAAGGATTACGCGCCGGGGGCTTCGTACCCTTTCTATGCGGTTCAGACCCCGGTTTCTGACTTTGGGTCCCACTTTAGGTTCGTCTTGTCATCGCAAGATGCTAACGACAGACGCTTCCCTCACGGGCTGGGGTGCGGTCTTGGATGGCCGTCCAGCACAAGGGAGCTGGAGAGGTCATCTTTTTGCGTGGCACATCAATTGCCTCGAAATGATGGCTCTGTTTCTGGCCCTGAAACACTTCCTCCAGCAGGAAACATCTGGAAACATCCTCAGGTCAATTTTGTCTGAAGGACGTCCAGGCATGCCAGCAGTGCGGCATCAGAATGCAGCATCTCGTTCCCGCTTCATCAGGGAACAGGGTTACAGCCAAGTCACCCAAGACGTAACTTTTTATTTTAAGAAAACATTCATCTTTGCTGTGAAAAAATGTTTTCCATGTACCTCTATTCTGCCAAGTCTTCTTTCCTGTACTAAAATGGGCTAATGTTTTTCATGACAATGGCTGAGTAATGGATGTAAATTCAGGTGTATATGTAGAACTGTACATAAATTGATTTATTTATCTTTCACAGGGGAAAAAGCACCTGACACTCTTGAGCAAGTCCAGTACTGTATACACACAAACAATTGATTTGTTAATTGAATATATTTTATCCAAGCCATATTTTCCATGTAAAAGTATCACATTAATATAGCCATTTTACTTCATGTTCTTAGGTGTACTTTAAATGTTTAGATAAAAAACTTTCACAGTCATGTTAAAGCAATGTGATTTTGTTTAACCTTTGTTAACCTGGTTACATTACACTGAATCAATGTAATCGTCCAATGTAATCGTCCAATGTAATCGTCCACACTGAACCAATGTAATCATGCCAAATCTAACTATTTTAATGTAATATACTTTTGTGAAGCATAAAGCAGGCTACAGGACACACAACAAGTGTAATCTTCAATCTCAGCTATTTTACTTTGACTTAATGAGATTTTTCACGAGATATAAAGATATTATGTTCCTAGAATGTAATTTCCTAGAAGCTACATATTGTTATACAAGGTTATATACTGTGTATTTCATTTATACAATGTAATTTACTAGTAGGCCTAACATACTACATCATATCAGTAGTATGTATCTTTCCTCAGGTCTTTTATTTTATTATTGTATTGCTATATTTTGCTTTTATCTACACTTGAATATTGTGCTTATCTTTCGTGTGTTTGTATCTCTCATACAATGTTGCATGCATTACCATGCTTTCGTAAATAAACATTAATTTTATCTAGATTGTTCTTTATCTCTGTTTGGTGCATTAATGCATTTTATTTGGCACAAATATAGCTTAAAAATATAGCCAAACAGTTGAGCATATTGTTCTAAATTGTTGTACTACTATATATTATGCACCTACCCTAGAATGTACAGTACAGAGTACTTCAACGTCTATATATATATATATATATGAATTTATATGATTTTTTTAAAACAAAAAAACGCTTCTATATGGTTGAATATATTGATCTAAATTCAAGTTTAGTTGTCAAGTTATACAATATAGTGAACCTTCTCTACATTATTCTGCATTTTTAATTTTGATGAATGTATCTGTTACTGAATTTAAATAAAGTTTGTGCAAAAATCCTTTATGCTGAGAATTTATTTGTATTAATTGAATAGTTTTTTTTTTTAATTAACAAAATGGAAAGTAATTGAACAACAGAAAAATCCGAATCAAATCATATTTTGTGTGACCACCCTTTGCCTAAAAACCAGAATTGTTACGTAGTGCTTCTAGGTACACTTGCACATGGTATTTGAAGAAACTCAACAGGTAGGTTGCTCTGAACAGAACTGACCAAAGATCTTCTGTGCATGTGGGCTGCTATAAATCTCTCTTTTTTGAAATATTGTATATTAACAGAACTCTGACTTACTTGCCAATTTATTTTAATTTCCTCACACTCACCCAATTATTTAATTTTTCATCAGATGTCTACAAAATAATCAGTTTACACAGATACAATGATTGTGCTAGAGACAATTCTTTAGTATATATTTAGAATCATTGTCGGCACTAAGGAGAGAAACATATTTTCACTAATAATTTGTTTAATTTGCACAAGACAATATATATATGTTATATTATTCTTTTGGTGTTACATACTCTAAAATATCAACAAAGAGCCTAAGTTAACCAAAACCAAAATAAGTTACCGGCATATTTAAACAAAACACTCTTGATGGCGTGGGTCTCACGAGGGGCAGAACTACGCAAAATACTCTGCACTGTTAGGCTGCTACCCTGCACTGCGAGCCTGCTTGAGTGTCCCTTGACCTCAAGTGCAATGCGAAAGCGGAGGTGCCCGTGCCAAGGTGAATGAGCTCCGCAATGAAATCCAGCGTGTGGAACTTGAGCTCGAGCAGGTTCGCAGGTGACACAGATGCATGGGGATTACTTGTGTTCAGGAAACAGGCAGTGGTCGAAACCAGAGAGTAGAGGAAAGGTCCATGATCCAGGCTCGTGGTCGAGAAACAGTTCCAAAAGCCAGTACCGGGAAAATCCGAGATGGCAAATGATCCGTGACGTGAGGCAAAGCCGTGGTCATTGCACATTGAAGCGAGGTGAGGTCAAAAACGAGAAGGGGAAGAAAGAGTGCTGGAATAATGGACATGGTGTGTATACAATAATCTAGCAAGGAGGTGTAGTCTGAGTGCGAGTTAAGTAGGGAAGAGAGGTGATTATGGATGGGTACAGGTGTGCAGAGTGGAAAATGAGGCGGTGGAAAGAAAGCAGTGGGGTGAATCATGGAACCGGAGTGCGCAGGTACATGTTAAATGTGATTCCAAACCATAGGGAGCAAAAATGTTCAGTTCAAAGGGAACTGCGAACGGTGTAGAGAACAAGTGACCAACAGGTCTTCACTTCACCAGAAAAGAAAAGAAAAAATTTCTCGTAAATTCTTGCGTCTTGCTGGAACGTGAAAAAAATGAAGCTCAAAAATTTATATATGTATTATCATCGTTATAAAGGACGACATCATATTAAAAGGACACAAAAATTTACATTTGAATTTACTCAAGAAATCCTTAGTATTATATAGATTAGTAATCTATACAAAAATATCCGTAATCTTTTAAATATCCGTATCTTTAATCAATTATTATTATTAATCAATAATTTATTTACAAGTTATACATGTTTCAATAGTATGTTTTATAATGGTATTAGTTTAATATATTCAATATTTAATTTCCATAGTGTGTAATTTTTACAGCAACAACAGTATCCGAGAGGCTTATGCTACCAAGGTAACGCACAGGGGAAGTGGTGTCTGTGCTGTTGACTTAGCAGGGTGTTCGGAATGGTGGAGTTTTGTCAAGAAAAGTTCCCTTCACCGACTTTCCCTGCAAACAGAGCGGGGAGTAGGGAGCACCCTTTGTAATACAATGGAACACAGACCCAGCCTCAGTCTTCTCCGAGCACATGAGAAAGAAAAGGATAGCAAGCTATATCCCTCAGTCCAGCATGCACTCTCAGTTTGTGTCGCAACACAACTCACTCATATAAATCCTTGGTAAGGGCATAGGCCCTGAGAGGATATAGGTTAGATTTTTTTTGTTTCCAGAGCCCCATCCGGTCTCATGTAGACAACAGAGCTTTGCTTATTTTGTGTTTTCAGTATTTTTTTTTTTCGTTTTCTTTTTAGTTTCTAATTAATAATCAAACGCTACCTCCAAACGGGGAGGTCTTTCCATGCATGTCATAAGCATTCTCACAACCTCCTATTTCATTGACCCTCTCCGAAGCCCTGCATTAAGGCTCTTATAAATATTATTACATCTCATGGTGCAGCTCTCCAATCCGCACCACATAACACTTGATGTAAGTCTTTAACTAATAATTGGGTAAGTTCTGTAGGGATATGCTTTATTTATGTTGTTTATCCTATTCATCTGCAGTAGGTTGTGTCAAATATATGCAAATTTGTCGTATTTTAATTACTTAATGCCTGATTTGCATATCATCATGGCAATTCTGGTGAGATTATTAATTTTACTGTATTTAGCTGTCATTTCTCCATAAAGTTAGACTGTATTCCCATTAATTATATATTGCTTTAGCTAAACGTTAGCTAACTTATTACATTGTAGCACATGAGTCATAAATGTTAGCAAGACAATTCTACAGTATATAATGTTGGTGTAATCCCACCAAGCAGGGGGAGAACATACAAACTGTATGCAGTATAGGTGCAAGGCGACAGTGCTAACCACTACACCACCGTGCCGCCACCAAAAAGTTAATCCCTCATCATAAAAAAAATCAGCCTTTAAAAAAACCTTAATTAATCTCAAAATTCAATAGATGTTTTATATTGGGAGGAATTGGACACGACTAAATTAGGGAGAAAATCAGGGAAAAATCCCTGCCAAAAAAAGCAAGTTATAATTAGTCAGAAATCATCTGAGGATGCTATCCATAGGCTACAGGACTAGGGATAGCAATAATTCCTATCCCCCAAAAAAACTGACATTATCTGTTTAAATGATTGCAGACCAGTTGCACTCACACCCATAACTACAAAATGTTTGGAGAGGTTGGTGATTAAGCGCATCAAGGATGTTATACCACCCACACTGGACCATTACCAGTTTGCATACAGAACCAATAGATCCACAGAGGATGCAGTGGCTATTGTGCTCCATCATATGTTGGAATATCTGGAACACAAAAATACGTATGCTAGGCTTCTCTTTGTGGACTTTAGTTTGGCATTTAACACCATTATGGTGAACTTTTATTGTTGTACTATAGAGAGTGTGCTGACATATGGACTCTTGGTGTGGTTTTCGAGCTACACTAGGGGGAAACAACAGGCACTACAGCGGGTGGTGAAAGCAGCGGGGAAAATAATCGGGACTAGTTTTCCGGAGATAAGTACTATCTACACTACATGCTGCCTTCGTCGAGTGCACAACATCCAGAGGGATCAGCATCACCCTGCACGTCACCTGTTCCAGCTACTGCCCTCAGGTAGAAGGTACAGGTCCATACGGGCCAGAACCACCAGACTGTCCCACAGCCTTTTTTCTACTGCTGTGAGGCTGCTTAATGATTAGTCACTTCCCTCTTGGACCTTGCGCCCATCTATTCTTGCATATCACACATCATTACAATTACTGTGAACTGGACTTTGCATTGATTCAACACACAGAATACATACAGTAGGTAGTCATCCAAAATGCCTAATACCGCCGTGCTTACCGCCGCGGCAAAACAACAGCGGACAAAATAAATCAGTTGCATTTCAAAGTCATTCATGAAATGACATTTACTGTACAATAATGAATAAAACAAAAAAACATTGGTTTAATGTTGTTTAGACAGACAATCAAGTTCACTAGTTAACAATTTTATTTGTACAAAGAATGAACTGTTATATAGCCTATCTGTGTTTGTATCTGTTTATTGTTATTTTAAAAAAATACATTCAAAGATATTAAACTTTAAACACAGAAATAACTGGAAAAATAGACTTTCAGAATAAAACATTACAATAATGCAAAAGACTCTCTAAAAATGTTGTGGTTGTTTCTGTAAACACATTGTTGGATTGTTTATGCTGAGTAGAAATTCTGAGTTATTTTGACTCAACGACTAGTTTATTCTTTATTCTCTTTATTTCTCCAAACGGCAGCCTGCAAAATGTTAAAAATATTATTGTTATTGTGTCTCAAGTGTAATTTTAAGAGTTGTTAACCCCCGACTCCGGCATTAGAGCCCTCACAGCGGGGCGAGTGGGTGACGACTCGGCGGCATACTTGTTCAGCCAAAGCTAACGCTAAGGCTAGCCCACTAGAGCACACCTCTTCTGTGCTTCACGTGTCCAACAGGTTTGCTTTCCTTAGTGATGCACCCGCTGAGAAACCTGAAAGAGCTCTTGTTATAGGAGATTCTATACTGAGGCATGTGAAATTAGCTAGGCCTTTAGGGGCCTTTAGGGGCGCAAGCGGCAGTGGTTAGGTGTATCCCGGGAGCCAGAGCAGGTAATCTTAGGGCTCTAGGACAGCATAGGTTCTCCAAGATAGTGGTACATGCTGAAGCTAACGATATACGCCTTTGCCAGTCAGAGATTAGTAAGAGTAACTTTACAGAGGTGTTTAAACTAGCGAAGGCGTTGTCCGGTGAAGCAGTTTGCTCTGGCCCCATCCCAATGAGACGTGGCGACATAGCTTACAGCAGGTTATGGTCGCTGAACTGCTGGATGTCCAGGTGGTGCTCAGAAAATAATGTGGGCTTTATAGATAACTGGAAGACCTTTGAGGGCAAAGCTGGCCTGTTAGGGCGGGACGGTGTCCATCCCACTCGGGAAGGTGCTGCTCTCATTTCTTGCAGTATAACGCAGAGTCTCAGAAGAGGGCTAGTTAATCAGTGACAATCCAGAGCCCAGGCCAGGGAGCAGACAGACAGGCTAAACCAACCGTCTGCTAGTTGCATAGAGTCATCACTCAGGGTTCATCATATTGAGACTGTGTCTGTTCCCCGAGCTAAACACAAATTTAGAAAGAATCAGAAAGTCTGTTTTAGTAATTTAATTAACATAGATACAGCAAACTCAGATCACACTGAATGCTGAAAGCTATAACTGTTAAATATTAGATCTCTCGCATCTAAAGCAGTTATTGCTAATGAAACTATCACTGACCAGGAGTTTGATATATTATGTTTAACAGAAACCTGGATTAAAGGGAACAAATATGTAGCTTTAAATGAAGTTAGTCCTCCTGGATACAGATACACCAGCCTCGGCTAACTGGTAGAGGAGGAGGCATCGCAGTTATTTACAATGATAATCTGTCTATCGTACAAAAACATGGACTCAAATTTAATGCATTTGAAGTTCTCTATAGTAACTAATTATCATTTACAGATCTCCAGGGCCGTATTCTGAATTTATCTGTGAATTAGCAGATTTCCTCTCAAACCTTGTCATCTCTGTAGACAGCGTGTTACTTGCTGGAGACTTTAATATTCATTTTGAGAATCCAGAAGACCCCCTGAGAACAGCATTTATGTCCATACTGGACTCAGTAGGAGTAAATCAATGTGTAGTAGGGCCCACTCATAAAGCAGGTCACACTTTAGATTTAATGTTATCTTTCGGATTAAGTATAAGAAATATAACCACAATTCCACTGTATTGTCTCAATTAAAGTGTGTAATAGTAATAATGTATGCACAGCACCGCGTTACCACATTAAACGTACATTCACATCAAATACTACACAGCTTTATCAATAATCTCCCAGAGTTATCAACGTTGATTGGATCGCCACCTGACTCCAGAGAACTCAAACATTTAGAGTCAACATTTTGTTATACCTTAGATAATGTAGCTCCAGTTAAAATGAAATTGATTAGAGATAAGAAACTCACTCCCTGGTATAATGACCACACACACGCACTAAAAAACAATCTGCTTGGAAATTAGAACGCAAATGGCGTCAAACTAAATTGCTAGTATTCCAAATAGCATGGAAGGAGAGCATCCTGAACTATAAAAAAGCTCTCAGTGATGCTAGATCATTGTATCTTCACATTTATTGAAAATAATAAAAATAAACCTAGATTTTTATTTAACACCATAGCTAAATTAACTAGAAACAATATCAGAAATGACAACATACAGTAGTGAGGACTTCATGAACTTTTTCAATAACAAAATCCTAAATATTATGGCAAAAATTTCAGGCTTTGAAACCAGACAATTTAAGTTATATAGATGATAAACTAACCACACCACATCAGAACCTAGAATACTTTACTCCCCTTGAAGAGTGTGAACTAATTTTACTCATCTCTTCTTAAAAATCGTGAACTTGTGTATTAGATTACACATTTTCTCAAGCAGATAGTTCCACCAATAACATAACCCCTGTTGAAAATAATTAACTTTTCACTCAGCAGTGGGTATGTTCCCAAATCTTTTAAATTAGCAGTTATTAAAATGCTAATTAAGAAACCTGACCTTGACCCTTGACCGCTGTCCAATTACAGGCCAATATCAAACCTCCACTTTATCTCCATTCTGGAAAAGATAGTAGCACAGTAACTATGTTCATATCTACATACACGGAAAAAATATATACTTTGGATGAACTTAAAAAAAAATTTGCTGTCATTTGTGTTATGACCAAGAGTCATATCTATGTGTGTATAATGTGTGTGTATGTGTGTGTATCTATATATATTCTTTCATTCTTTGGAGTTGTTGTGTTTTGACTGTGTATTGTGTGAGAATGTGTGTGGGTGGAGTTATAGGAGATCTCCTGTGACTTGCCCATTCGAATAGATTGAAGCAAGCTGATTGGACAAGATGGGACCCCATTTTCTTTAAAAACCCACCGATGACAGCTGTCCTTCTCTCTCTGCCCTGCCACTCCCAACTAAACCATTTGTGTGTGAACTCGTGAACTTGTAAGATATGATGATAAAATGTGCAAACCTGGGACCATCATTGAAAAGAGAATGTTGACCCTTCAGTTCTATTATTAATTAAAAAAAAATAAAATCTATGTATATATTGAACACCTTGTAGCCTCTGAAGGAGTGAGAAGCCCCTTTTATTTTTCTGTATTTTTCTCCTGTTTTTTTGTTTAGGGAGTTAGGTTAGACAATTTTGTATTTTATTTTATATTTGATTTTGACTAGGCAAGCCTAGGGTATGGTAGAGTATTTTTGTTTGTTGTTTTGGGCATTGCTCAACTCTGAGTTTAAATAAAGGCTACATTTACTTTATGAAACGTAGTGGCTACCTTTACTTGGGAGTGGGAAGGTGGTGAGAGGCTTTATCATGTTATGCTCATTACACCCCTAGGTAGAGGTCGTAACATTTGTTACAAGTAATTTTTTCACTTTCTCTCAAATTAAATGTTTTAATTTTATTTAAGGTTTAATTTTGATTAAATATAAATATATTTTTCAATTTTCCCTTAGGCCTGTAAAACTTATTTTTCTACTTTGTAACAACTTGATTATATCATTTTAGAAAAACCTAAAATTTAACATTATATTTAAGTTTAGTTTTACCTTGAAAGGAACAAATTACATTCATGTAGCATAAAGTAATAAGAGTAAATTATAGTAGTAATCTTTTTCATTTTCCTCAAGTTAAAAGTATGATTATGTACAAACTTAATTTTATAAATTATATGTAAAGTTCAATATATAGTCTTTTTCTGAAAAAAAAAAATGTACCTAAGCCAAAAAAGTTAATTTATGTAGATTGTAAATCTTAATATGAATGCAACCAAAAATTTATTTTAAAAATGTTAGTGAATTTTTTGTTACACTTATTAAAATAGTTTAGATTTTTTTTAAAGTTATATATTTAAAATATTTATAAATGAAGACAATGACCAAACAAGTTCTCCTCCAAAAACATTTATTACCATCCTTGAAACCATATATTACCTTTTTTTTGTTGTACTATTAGATAATTCAGAAAAACAAAAAATAAAGAAAACAGAAAACAGAAATTAAATAAATAAAACACAATGCATTGTTAATACCTTAAGCTTAAGAACTGTATAAACCTATTTGCTAACCATGTGAAAACCTGACAATTGTTTGACAAATAAAGTGACCAAAATGTAATATTTTAATGTCAATATAGAATACGTTCCCTAAATACTTTCTGCAGGGCCACAAAAGTGTGTTTGAGCTCACCAGAATAGCTCAAGTTTAGCGCATAGATGAGGCCAAACAACATGGAACATTCATGTGCGACTGATGGAAACTCAATAAGTCACAATCCCGATTCCCTGTGGTGGCTGAAGACAGTCCTCTTCCTCCCTGAGGACAAACAGAGCCATCGTGCACCTCTCAAGTTCTGCCTGAGATTCATCTTTCTGAACAACCTAATAAAAGACAGGATATTTGCTAGACAAGTTGCTCTATTTGGCAAAACAGTGTCTGATGTATGCATGTAAAAATCACTTAATGCTCCCTATGAGTGCAAAAGAAACACCTAGGATTATGGTGCATCAAGTTAAATGTAATTATGTAAATGAATAGGCCAAAACAACTGACATACATATACACACACATTATATATTACATTATATTGCCAAAAGTATTTGCTCACCTGCCTTCATATGCATATGAACTTGAGTAACATCCACTTCTTAATCCATAGGGTTTAATGTGATGTTGGCCCTTTGCAGCTATAACAGCTTCAACTCTTCTGTGAAGGCTTTCCACAAGGTTTAGAAGAATGTATGTAACTAATGTTAATACATTCTATGATTTAAAAAAATAATGGCGCTGTGTAAAGGTTGTGCTGCAGCTGATAATGCCACTGACCTCGTTTTTGTCAATATGAAGGGGCAGAGGTAGTCGTGTGGTTTTTGAATGTTGGTATACTGATTGTAAGATCAAAGGTTCAAACCCCAGCACCACAAAGCTGGAACTTAGACCGTTGAGCAAAAATAATTTATCAATTCAGTAACATTTTTCAGTCCTAAGGTTGAAATGCTTCATGAACAAATGCTTACCAGTGCTTAATCAGTTGGTCCACATCTTCTACTGAATACACCATAAGACATTTCAGGAGATACTCTCTTCATACGTTCACAGGCTCTAGGCATGTAAATACAAACATAGCATTGTTGATTATGTTAGGCTTGTGAAGTGTGACAAAATGAATATGGCAGAAATTGAAACCTGTATTCAGACAGCATACACTAACCTGTGAACAAGTTAAACTAAAATGTTTTATTCTGCTAGTTATGTTTTAATTTAGTACGTCATAGCCAACTTGATTTGGATGCCTTGCTAAGCTCCTGTGGCTTCCATTCACAATATTACATTTGACATCAAGATAATTTCTGCTTTTTTGCGCAAGTACATACCAGATCAAGAACCTGAAGATGAAGATTATATTTCGGGTCTTTTCTCTGACAATTCCTTCCTTGTTTCTGATGATCTCAATTAGTTTGTAGTGTTGCTTATCCAAGGAAACCAGGAATCTTGCTGGAAGTGGAGCAGGTGTAATTTTCAGAAACTCATTACTGATCTTTAAAAAAAAAAAATTAAATAAAAAAAAATTGGACTGGCTCAAGTTCTTAAAAAATCTTAACTACAGTATGTATAGAAAGAATCACTTGTAAAACACAAAAGTGAATAAAGATTTCATGTTTACTTCATTCATGACATAGTAACGGCTAACCTCAGTTTGTTGGTCTGTGTAAACACTAGCTGAAAGTGGGACAGTGCTCTGCCCATTAATCCATGCTACCACTACCAAGCAAATTGGAAGTTCGTTTAATCATTTTATTTATATATTTCACATTTTATTAAATTTACATGGTTAGTTTAACAATCAACTTGTGGACTGTTGTGCTTTTACTTGTAGTACCGTTAAATCAACGTGTCAAAAATTGCTGCCAGTGTTAGGGATTATATACCGATAACGTTAAAAACGTCTCATAAAGTGTTACCAGTATGTCAGGAAAGTGTGCAAATGCCCCGTTTCATACAAGGGAATATAGTTTTATCAATATTACATTACTTGCACGTTAGCAAGTCCAGAAGGTTCTAAGCATAACTATATGTACACTACAAACAGCACTCACTCCAAATTTGGCTTGTTCTATGTTTAGGTCACTTTCCTATTAATTTTTACTTCGTTAACCAACGGTACTTAAATATAGTTAATTTCATGTTATTTGGCAAAGCCGTCTTAGCGTACACACTCTGGCGAATAACCGCGTTAGTTAGCTAATGCTAGATAATATAGGTGTTTATAGCTAGTAAACACGGACACAAAACTCAATCTACAAAGTAGTTGTTCCTGACATAAATCACAAATTTGCTCATGGAAGAGACACATTTAACATAGCAATTACATTAGTTTGCTTTCTTACCTGATTTAAAAGAGTTTTATTTGAAAAACTATGGCCGCCAGCAGACCGTGATTCAGTCCGTGATAATGCTACATCATGAGGTCATGCGACACGGCGAACCTTCGATTTGAAGTAGAAATGTCCTTTGAGTGAACGAATTACATATAAGTTTAACCAGGGGCTGTGCTGTTTGCTAAGTAAAAATAACAGTTTCATATAGTAAATCAAAAATTTCCATCAGCTCAATGAAGAAACATACTTTGTATCAATGACACAGCAGTTTCACTTTTTTCAGTGTAGGAATGGCATAAACTAATTGTATCAGTCAGGATTAAGGCTTCATCACAGCATAGAGACAGCACTTGTTAAAGTAGCTAATGACCTCCTATTGGGCTCTGATCAGGGTTGCGTCACTATACTTGTGTTACTCAACCTCAGTGCAGCTTTTGACACTATTGATAATAGTATTCTCCTTCACAGATTAGAAAATGTAATAGGAATTACGGGAACGGCCCTCTCGTGGCTCAGATCCTATTTGACTGATCGCTATCAGGTTGAGTTAAATGGTGACCATTCTGCATGTTCTAAAGTGGAGTTTGGTGTTCCACAGGGTTCGGTTTTAGGCCCACTGCTTTTTTGCTTTTTTTTTACATGCTTCCTCTGGGCAATATTTCGTAAGCATGGTATTAGTTTTCATTGTTATGATGATGACACACAGTTATACATCTCAGAAAAACCAGATGAGAAAAACCAGCTTACTAAAGTTAAGCAATGTGTGCAGAACATAAGAGATTGGATGTTAATTAACTTCCTTCTCCTTAATCATGATAAGACAGAAGTTCTAGTCATGTTTCTAGTCATTGTCACGGCACGCCAGGTCACGCCCACCTGTCAAACTAAGCCATGATCTCCCACGACTCCATTCCATACTCCAGCTCGCTGTTTCAGTTTTGCCACCT
>JAAGKR010012435.1:0-13170 GCA_011419295.1 Clarias macrocephalus
CTGCAGTGCCTCTTGGGACATGAACTTTATACGCTGTATCTTCATTATATCATTATTTTTGACTACCACTGTAGATGTGTAGCAGGATTGAAAATTTAACTGTAAAAGAAGTAAAAAAAAATTGGGAATGTACATTAACCATAACAAAAAAGGACAGTACTGTACAATCTGTGCAAACATTATAGTAATTCCAAATGAAAGAACCAGGGCTTTGCTGCAACCTCTGCAGTGATCAGTTGAGGACAGAAACACTTTTACAAATTCATTTTAAATGAAAACACACAACCGTAGGTACACGCAGAAATCTGTTTGTGTGTTATCTTTATCACTTATTGCCTGAGTGCGGAAGGGGTTAGCATTGCCTTCATTGTGTTGCCCTGGATAAATGGATTGCTCTAGGTCACATTGCCCAGCTTATTAAAGGTCAGGAGGCTTTAACAAGGCAACTGCAAGTCCACAAAGCTCTCAGTATCATCAGCATAGTGGTATTTGAGGACAGCTGAATGGCAGCCAACATTTTCTGACTTGCTCTGTGACAAATACAGCAAATGAGGCTAAGGCAAAATGGCAGGCCTGTCTGCAAATACTGACTCATGCAAGTTTGTAGCCAACAATGTGCATAGGCACACTGACACAGTGAAATCTTATATCAACTTTTGTGAAGACATTTGGATTTCCACCAAAATCTGAGAATCAAATATCATTATGACAAATAGTGATTTAAAGCTAAACTAAGACATTTGGGAAATTGTCATGGGAAAAAAAAAACATACACAAGTAGAGACAAGACCCTATATAATTAGACAAGCGCTGTATGGACAAGAGACATCAGACAGCATCCTGAAGCGAAGCTGCTCTAGCATGACGAAGACTGCTAGGAGTGCAAGAAATCAGTACAGCCTCTCACATAATGGAGGTACAATCAGACACGCTATCAATGCTCAGCTGATAGCAATAGCAACCTCCACAGCGTGGTAGACAACAATGGTACACTGTCTAGCCACTTATAAAGTCACACATACTAACATTATGTTTCCTAATACAAGTCCTGAAATAGGCAATATGCAATCAGGGTAGAGAATTTTGTAATAAACTGGTTAAGTACATTCAGGTCATCAGCTGTCTTTATTGTATTGCCACATGATGTTACTGAGCCTAGACCTGCCCAACTAAAGCAAGCCCAGATCATACCAATGTCTCCAGGGGCTTGTTCAGTGGCCAGTATGCATGATTGATGTACTGGACTAATCAAACCACATGACCTTTTTCCATTAGCAAACTGAAGCATTGTTTTCCAGTAAGTCTCACTAAGAAGTGGCTGTTTAGTCCCAGTCCTGTGAACTCCTGTCAAGTGGAAATGCCCTTACATTCACTTTTAAACATAGCTGATATTCATTTCTAATGTCCATTTTTTGTGATGCAATAATGTGACCAATAATAAATCACAGATCCTATTGTAGAATTTATTTGTTCTGATTATATTTCTTCCACAAAGCTGAAGGTTCTCGCAGTTCATACAGACATTGAAGCAGAAATAAGTTCAGTGTGGAACACTGTAAAATGCCTTATACAGAGGGTGGTGGCAAATCTGCTAAAATGGCCAAATCAAACTACTAAACATTCTGCTCTAACAGACACTACTGTACACTTCATATTTAATATGGAGGCACCTAACAGGATTATAGCTTCAGGTATCCCAAACACAGGTATTCGGGTGACTGTTTTGCCATGAGTTTGGCACAATTTGTAGTGGAGTGGTAGGCAGTTGAAGCTTAATCATACATCATTCTAGTTCATATATAATGCATCGCCAATTTGTGGGTGATTTAAGGCATGTGAGTTAAGAGTGACCAAAAATCATTAAGAATTTAAATTTGAGAAAATTCACCATGCTCTAGCAAAAAACAGTGACCACCTTTTATGCTGGTGGTAGCATCCTACTATGGGTATGTTGTGGCCATCAAGGGTAACAGGGCTAGAGCCTAATACAAGGAAATGTGCTAGGAGAACCTGTAATATCAGCAAGAAATCTTTGTTTAGGGCAAAAGCCTATGTTTCAACAGGATTAGCACAGAGCAAAACTATAAAGCAAAAATGAAAGCTTTGTAATAGTATGTTTAATAATAAAACTACTGGAAAGGATAATACAGTGAAATCTGCAAGTGATTTTTTTACAGAGACAAATGAAATGAATGTGAGCGTACCTGGTGAATAAAACTGGATAACAGACGTTTTTTTCCTAAAGCTTTTAATGACACATCTAAGCAGAAAGTGCAGGCACGTATCATAACTCAGACAGAGTGTGGCATTAAAGTGATTCACTCAATCTGTCCACTTTTCACTATAATCACAGTCAGTCATAGATAAGTAACTTCATCTTGTTAGTCACGGTATCTACACAGGACCATTATTGTGCTGCACTGACTAATTACCCCCTTTACACACTGAAAAGAGGAAGAAAAAGAATCACAGACAATGCAGAATAATTGCACCAATTATACTGAAGTTGCCCATCCATTACACTGCCTTTTTGTGAGTGTGGAAAAGGTGAGATTATAAGAGATAAGAGAATGAACCTCATTCTCTCTCTAAAAAAAAAAAGAAGAAGAAATAAATCAATTAAAAAAACACAACATATGATTCCTTTTCCATTTAGTTGGGTGTCATCTCAGCTAACCTTGTACTGTATCTCAGTCGGTGTGAAAAACATAATTACATAATTACTCCAGTGTTTATCACTTGGTTCATTTACAGCTAAAACAAAATAAGCAGACTTTTGTCCAGTGTTTGGTAAGCGGACTGATTTGAAATCATGCAAACATTCAAACAAACAATTCGAAAGGTAATAAAAATATTGTTATAATTATTTTAAGCATGAGCAGTGTTCAAAAGCATAATGGCCTTGTCTGAATACTTATGTTCTGTTAAATGTTTAAACTGTATTGGAACTTTTTTTTTTTTTTTTTTTTTTTTTTTACAATCCAAGCAAACAGCGCTGTTAAATTATTTAACATGATTGGTCCAAAAGTGCAGATTCATTTTCTATGACAGAATTTTTGACAGTAACTCTAGCCTCAAGAAATACTAACACATCTTTTAAAAAACTTAAACAGAGATGTTACAGTGGTCATGAGACTTAAACAGATTAAAACCATGTGTAATTGATGATGCAAACGTTCAAACAAACAATTAGAGAAGGGTAACTAAAATATTCATATAATTGTTTTAAGCATAAGCAATGTTATAGAGCATCATGGCCTTGTGTTCGATGAGGAGATGTTTAATAAAATTTATGGAAGTCTCCAGTGTCAGCACTGATTATCAATCAGATAGGGAATGTTTTTTTCTCTCTCTCTCTGTCTTTCTCTTTTAAAGATAAAAACAACCCTGTTACTCAAAGGAAACATGAACAAAATATCCTTGTACTACTATATACTGTAATGTTTATTGTGTTTATTGTTTTTCACTATAACACATTCATTCATTCATGTTCATCAATTGGCCCTTAAGTTTTATATGAGTACACTGATCACGTGACAGAAGAAGAGATGTAATTGACTCACTCACTCACTCACTCACTCACTCATCATACCGCTTAATCCTGTATTCAGGGTCACGGAGGGGCCTGGAGCCTATCCCAGGAGACTTGGGGCACATGGCAGGGTACACCCTGGACAGGGTGCCAATCCATCGTAGGGCACAGACACACACATACACTCACTCATTCACACACTACGGGCAATTTGGGAAAGCCAATTAGCCTAATCTACATGTGGGAGGAAACCGGAGTACCCGGAGGAAACCCACCAAGCACGGGGAGAACATGCAAACTCCATGCACACAGAGACGGGAATCGAGCCTGGCCGTGCAAGGCGACAGTGCTAACCACTACACCACCGTGCCGCCTAGATGTAATTGACTATGTCCGATTTTGCTCGAAAACAGGGCGGCTACAGAATGTCAGATTTTGCTTAAAATATGGAAAGTTTAA
Organism: Clarias macrocephalus; assembly: GCA_011419295.1. Lineage (NCBI taxonomy): Eukaryota > Metazoa > Chordata > Actinopteri > Siluriformes > Clariidae > Clarias > Clarias macrocephalus. The sequence continues at coordinate 3,992 of JAAGKR010012435.1, forward strand.
AGTTTCCAGAATAAGGTTACATATTGTTTTAAACCTGATGTTATAGACCACCTTGTGTGTCAGAGAAAAATAACATGCTAAAATGAGCAAAAGTCAATGGTGTTTATTGCATTGCTGTCAAACTGTTAAAAGTTACGTGAAAAGTTCCATCAAGTAGCATTCAGATGAACAGCTGTAAGGCATTATTTTATGAATCAGATAAAACAGAAACAGAAATTCCATCATTGTTAAAATATGTAAATGCTTATATGATATATATTAGTCAGTGGATACGATTTTGATGTAACAAAGAAGGAGAAAAGTTTCTGTGATGTACAAAAAGCCCTGCGATGTACAGTAGAAGATTATATTATTACAATACATCTGCTGGTCCTCCTCCTACACATACTTAACCAAATATAAAGAAATAACTTACTGCAAACCTCTTCTGTTTCCAGGCATGGGCGCCCCCCTGCCCCCCCCTCCCCCCACCTCTCTCTCTCTCTCTCTCTCTCTCTCTCTCTCTCTCTCTCACTATAAGCCGCTTGACAAAAGCTGCCTGAATGATGTCAACTCGTTTCACACACCACTTATTACTGATGAAGCTCTACTCATACAGAATGACCCCCCACACACCATCTTCTCTCTCACCACAGTGTCCATCAATAAAGCATGAGCATATGTGTGAGATGACTCGACACTGGACAGGCGAGAAATCTCCTCACGTCTAAACCTCTGTCAGATCCATGGAGAAGAGGTGAGTTTCTGAAAGCTGATTATCCAGACCATAAACTCTTCATATTTCATTTCCAATCCACTCACCCCTTCGTCTTCAGAGTGAGAATAAAATTGCACTCAGATGCCGAGTGTGTGTTGATGAATCTCTGGAATTGTGTGCGGCTGGACGGCAGAAAAGGAAATCAGCCCAAGAGCACGTCTCTGCAGATCGACGCCTCTATCAGTGGACACATCGGCCTTGTGCCTCCGGCAGGCATGATGGAACAAACAGCCTGCTTTATGGCGACCACCGTTATTAGATTGTTGTGATGGCCTGCATTTCAGAAAGCAATGATAGAACAGAGGAAGGGAATTACAGGACAGCGGTAGGTGACATGTTGGTATTTACAATGACTTATTTGTCAATGACAAAATTGCCAATTAAATGGAGGGAAAAAGTGAAACGTCAGTATTTTTTCATTGTGTTTGAATAGTGTGCAATACACAGAGCTAAATAACTGATATATCGAGATATACATGTATACATTTCAAATCAGCATAGGTCTATGTCCACTGGGCAGCTCTATGGAAAACATTGAATATTGTGCATGTGCCCGAAAATAATTTCCTCCCTCCAGCTGTGTACAGATGCAAAAGAACTCATCCATAGTGGATTCAATTCAGCAGGTCAGTGAATTTCTAAATTTGGTATTCCTGATTCAGGAAAAAAAAAGCAGCATTCTCTGCTGAAATCCACATTAGAAATAATCAAACAGAATAGCGTTTGCATCACTCAAGTGGTGCCTCTGGATGAAAACAAACATCTCTCTCAAGATCAAAATATTACACTTCTACAGTATATTTATTGGGAACATGGACACTCCTGAAGCCTGACTTCAACAGACTCAAGGTCTTTCAGATGAGATGACTATGCCAGCTTTGGGTGTCTTTTTTTTCAAGGCTGCATTGCAAATGAAACCATCTCAGGAAGATGCGAAGACCAGCCAACAATTGAACATGCAGTTCATATCAAGGGTTGACCTCATACAGTACTGACTTTGGTCTTGGTAACATTCTTCTCATTTTCAATCCCTCGGTTTTCTGTTGCTTCATCATAAATTTCACTGAGGAATCTGCGATACTGCTTTAGCTTGTTTCATATCTCATAATACTGACAGACTATATTTTATTGTAAGTGACAGGCACAAGTCCTATTACAATTTATCAAGGTGCCCCACAGGGTGGTGTACTGGACCCACCCCTATTTACTAACTACATCATTAATAATGGGTTGTTTACTCACCAGTCGTGTTTACAGATTCATTACTTTCATGATGTTGAGAAGATGAATAGCTGACTAAAATTTAGTAGCTAATAAAATTTTGATACATTCCAGACTAAAATGTTTACAGACATAAACATTGTTAGAGCATATGTTTGAGTCCTGACAAACTATCAGTCTTTATGAGCCAAAGAGCAAAAATTTGCCATACTCTAAGAGTCTGAGGGATGGTGTACTGCTTTCCACTGTCAATCACAGTGACACTGGTTTCTGAAAGTTCATGTATGTGAAAATAAATGGATAGAATAACCTTTTCCCTGAAGGGTTTTATGGGTGGGCGGTACCCTGGTGTAGTGGTTAGCACTGTCACCTTGCACCTCCAGTCTGGGTCAGTCTTGTGTATCAGGGTCCCTCATTAGAAACCATTTTAGGTTCATTCAAACAAAAAAGGACAGAGAGCATGCAAGAGAGGGACTCCACACAGTGCTGATATCAAAATAATGTTTATGCATGTGTGATCATACAATATAATAAATTATTTACAATTAAAGGTCAGGAAAACATGCAACAATACAGTATGTATAGTATGGATATAGTATGAATATAGTATGAATATAGTATGTGTGTACATGTATACATATTTGTATAGGGGGAAACAAGGTGTATTGTTTTTTTTTGTTTTTATATAGCAAGTAATGAAGTAAAAGAGAAGAAAAAAGGAACGAGAAGGTTTGCTTGAAAATATGTCGCAGGGGAATTGTCACCATTGTTTTTGTGATGACATACACTTAAAAGAAAATATTACAGTTGTATTAAGACAGTGATTAGCAACTAATGTATGCACAAACCTGGATATTTTAGACTTCGGCGTAACTAATAAAGAAATGAGAGGATAAAGATGTATACTGTAAGCATGTAACTTATAGTTATGGAAAGTGTAGAGTAGAGTTGTTTTTTCTTTTATCACATTTAGCATTTGGTATGAGATCCTGAACCCCAAGTATACTTGACTTTATTCCAAGTTACTGCAATAAAGTTAACTGAAAAGTGCAAGCAGCTATCAGGAGGGCAGACGATTGTTCGCTAACCACAGACATTTGACCCAGTGTACTTTAACAGCCATACGTGTCCATCAGCGCTCATTTAATAAACCCCCGGTGGACCCTGCAGTTGAAAGGCCTCCCAAGCTTAGTTGACTCATCAAATTCATATGTGACCTATCATCAAATTCTTTATTAGAGGTTTAGGCTGCAGTAATTTTATATCCTTTAGTTTGACTTTCAGCAACCCATTAAAAATCAAAAAGGAAAATTATTCAGTCCAACCATGTAGCCAAATTATTAGAAACAGAATTTTAAAGTGCAATAATGTGAGGACAGTTTGATGTCTTTTACAAATGATTTTTTCAAAGCCAGAGATCCTAATCTAATAAGCTGATTACAGTTTTTTTTTTTTCCAAATTCAGGGTCTAAATGATGCTGAAAGGCCATGTGATATTAGATTTGTTCATGAATAGAAGGAATCTCCAATGTCAATGCCTGTTAACAGGCACCATACTACCCTGTCACTCATATTAACAGCATGCTGCATCATGCTGTTAATGAGTGACAGGGTAGTATGGTGCAGTCCTAGACAAAGTTTACTATTTTTTCCTATACCACCAATAATAAGCAAATTTTCCATCAAGTTTGATAACTTATTTGTGCAATACTAACCTTTGAGAGACAGCAGTGCAATGAGAAAGAAAGCGACACATACTCAGATAGAGAGACCAAAAAAGCCAGAGGACTAGAGAGAGATATAAATTGACAGGCAGAAACTAGCTAGAACCACAGAGACAGACATTGAAACAGAAAGATGAAGTCCAGGCGACAGCGATGAAAAAAAAGAGGCAGGACAAGGAGATAGAAAAGACGGGGTAGAGATTAAAATGGAAAAAAAGCAATATATGGGCAGTTGAGGCTCTGGGTTGCTGATCAGAGGGTTAGGGGTTTAAGTCTCACCACCGCTGGGTTGCCACTGTTGGGCCGGTTGGACACTGTCGAGAATGGAGGAGGGTTGGTGTCCGGCTAGTAAGGAAGCCTTTCAAAAACCACCACTGCTTTAGAAATGTTGCCCGATGTGTTCAACAGCATGGGAGGAACAAATAGTCTTTTGTCATTAAAAAAATAAAGAAATAAAGAAATAAAAATCATGTGACTTGTGAGGTATAGCCCTATCACCTATAGGGCTTTTAAATTTTCAGAAATGAAAATGTTTCACATAAAAGCTTAGCATTGTACTCAGTTCACACAGTGAAGCATGGTAGTGGCAGCACCACATTAAAAGTTACCCTGTATACTTGTGAACAAGCTTATGAAGACCACAGTAAAGCTCAACATGAGCTAATGATTAAAATATATATATAGGTAATTTTAAATGTATTTAGCTTAGTTGCATGATACAACAGGATCTGCAGGCATGAGTGCTTCTGAAACCCACAACTTGTGTATGCCCTAGCTCATCTCTTTACTGTACCTATTTGAAGAATTTATATCTAAAAATAAGCACTTTTTATTTACAAATAAATTGTACACATTTGAAAATAGTTTAAAAATGCAGAAATATGAAGTAAAATTTTCATCTTTTGCATATATCTTTGTTCTATACAGTATGTCCATAAAACAACCCCCTTGCTGTGTTTCCTCATTCTTATTCTCATGGTAGTACACTGTCTGGTCAAAAACAAAAAAGTTGCTATTTCAAAAGTGTCAAATTATTGTGCTGCAAAGAATACAACTAAGGACATTTGATTTTGTGTTGAAGGGGTAAGAACCCTTTAACATATTATCAAAACCCAAAAGGGCAGTGCTGAACTGGCAACAAAACATTGTCAAGTTGAATGGTAAAAAAAAATCAACAGTAAAAACATTCTAGGTCAGGTCTGGAAGTATGAGGAATCATTTTAACAAATTAAATGACCACATTGTGTCCTGTAATCAAAGCTAAAGATGAGTGAAAGGAATCTTAGAGTGTGTCTTTTGTCTAATTAGTATATATTAATGTGCCTCCCATCATCTGTCTGTCATGAGTCTCCATATCGCTTATTCTCTTTGTTCTACCCAGAACATGCTTGTTACCTTTGTACACTGGTAACAGGCGCTACATAACATAAGGCATGTGACTGGAAAAACGTAAACATGCATGTATGTGTGTTTCTTGCTGCTTCTTCTTTCTTTAATTAATAAAAATATTTTTTTTAAAACTTAGACTGGGCTGCTTTTTTTATTATTTTTTTCCTGTAGTATTTGGAATCACCTAATTGACCTACAAATCACAGGTCAGTGGATGATTTGTGTCACTAAAAACAAAAGCATAGATGCATTGCGAGTAAAAACAACAAAACCTGATTTGCGCTAACGAGCTTTTCTACATAATAAAGAGGGAGAATCCTATTAGTGCAGTTGTGGGATAGGATACATTGTTTCAGCAAACAGAGCTTGACACTGTAGTTCATCATGGTGTGGCTGGGGGTAAACTGATAAAAATAACATGCATATATTTGTGTTAAAAATAGGTACCAATATTATTGTTATTAATGATCCCACTACCTTCAAACACATATTTTACAGCAGATGAGAAAAATAGTGATAATGATCTTGACCTGAGTATTAAAAAAGTAATATACAGTACCAGTCAAAAGGTTTGACACACCCTCTAATTCAATGTTTTTGAGAGAAGAAGTTTTCAGTTCTATATTCCATTTTAGAACAATGCTGGATTTATGAAATATGGCACATATTGAATTAGGCAATTAAGTAACAACAACAACACTCATCTTACTCATCATATCACTGTACATCCTGTTTACAGGGTCGTGGGAAGCCTGAAGCCACATACCCACACACTCATTCACACACTATGGGAGATTTGGGAATGCCAATTAATCTAATCTGCATGTCTTTTGACTGTGGGAGGTAACCAGGGTACCCGGAAGAAACACACCAAGCACAAGATGAACATGCAGACTCCATGCATAAAGACCTGAGGTAGGAGTTGAACCTGGCCCCTGGAGGTACAAGGTGAGAGTGCAAACCACTAAAACCCAAAACGTACCTCTTCTGCAGAGGAGAAGTTTATGTGCAGTTACCTGCCACATGAAAAATCACCAGTTAACAGGACCTCAGATTATACCTGTTATGACGGCTTTACAAAGCATAAAAAAATTTGGAATAATCAAAGAATTAGAGGGTGTGTCCATAATTTTGACTAAAATGGCATGAAATGGATATTAATGCTATCAGTAGCTATGCATGGCCAATATTTTTTCAATCCGATTAAATTATTCCAAATTAGAGATTCCAGTTTAACTGTTTATAGGAACACTGATCCAGTAAGACAGGTATTTACATGCACAAAGGATTTCATCAGAATCTAATGTTTTTAACGTTTGCAAAGTGGTTCTGCCTGCTGTGAAGTGTTTCATCAGAAATATAACAGAAAAACTTTGAGGTTATGTTAGACTTCCTATCTTTTCCAATAGATTCCACCTTATACATCATGATTGGGTACAAGAATTCAGTCCCATCTATGACTGGTTAGATGCTTTATTACACGTGACATGGTGAGCCAATCAGTGCTCCTTCTACAGCCAGGGACCGAGTGGATGAAACTAAAAACAGATGGGAAAAAGTTGTTCTCACTAAAGAAGTTTCCTGAACAGGAACGGAAGCAAAACTTTCCTCCTGGAAACACGTCAAGGCACCTAATGTTCCCAGCATATGCACAGAAATAATATATTTATTATGACAGAGAAATGATCAGATCAAGTGTTTATAAGAACAGATTATCAAAGGTTCATCCCATCCATCTCATTCCATTTAAAAATTATTCTGAATGAGCCAGATCCTGTCAGATTGTTTGAATTGAGGTTTTTAGATGATGCATTTTATTCTGATTGAGCTGTTTATTTGTGGTTGATTATTAGTGGAATATTAGTGTCCATGCTAACACACCTAGTGATGCAAAGTGTTTACATTAGTTACCATCACAACACTAAATAATACAATGTGCATGCATGTGAAAGAAAACAGACAGATAAAAAATCTGAGACCAAAAAAAAAAAAAAAAAGTAGAAAACAAAGGGGGGGAAAGAACTTCTACATGTTCTTGGTTTCAGAGAGGAGACAACCTGACAGGAGACATCAAGAGAGACGGAGAGAGGCAACAGACTTTGTCCAATGAGAGGAAGGCAGTTTAGCTTTGAAGGCAAACAAACAATAAAGCTGAACGACAGAGAAAAAGTTGTTCCCTCTCTGAAGCATCAGAGAGGGAAAAAAAGACATAGACATATGGAGAGACAGAGCAAGGAGCCAAGGTAAGAGACAGACAGGCAGAGGCCAAGGCAGATGGAGTTAAAGAGATGGGAATGTGATGTCAAATATAGAGACAGACAGAGAGCGAGAGAGAGAGAGAGAGAGAGAGAGAGAGAGAGAGAGAGAGAGAGAGACCAAGCGGTGAAGAGAAAGACCCGAGAGATTCCAAGAAATTTTCATCAGCAGTGAGTGAGATACTGTATTCCCTCTCACACATCAGGCCTCAAGTACATAAATAAGCACTTAAATACTCAGGGGGGGAGTTTGTTGAAATTGAGTTTATTCACTAGTAAGTTTCCAGTTCCTTCAGATAGCATGGACCATGGCTATTGTTCACACAGCTTTATCAGTTTACTCACTTATCCTATAAGAGTCAGGGGAAGCCTGGGGCATATCCCAGGGTACTTAAGGCACATGGAAGGGTACAACCTGGATGGGGTGCCAATCTGCAGCAGGGCACACAACTCACTCACTCACTCACTTACTCACTCACTCACTCACACTACAGGAAATTTGGAAATCCCAATTAGCCTATCCTGGAAGTTTTTCTTACTCCAAAGCACACAGACCCAAGAGAGGAACTGAACCCTTGACACTGGTGTTGCCAATCCACAGTGCAAACCCTGAACTCTAGAGGTGAGAACCCACCGTACTAAATACTACAACACTGTTCCATCATTATCATATTCATCTTAATTTAGCTAGTTAGAACTCAGAAAGCTGCACCTTTAATACATATTAGATAGTCCAGCAGCATCACTGGAATGCATCATGAATTGTTTTTGAGTATGTCATACAACATTTTGACTGAACTGATAAACACATACATGCACTGATCAACAACCATCTAACAATTGTACATATTAAACCTGTAATTTCTCTTTTGCATAGTACTTATGACTTGTTATTTGCACTTTCTATCTTCGTTGCTGTCATGCGCATTCAACGCGACCGGCACTAGGACCCGGAAGTAGTACGGTCGCGATTCAGGAAGTATAAAAGGAAACAAGATGGCGCCGCACATCACTCAGTCATTGAGTTTTCCAATGCCGTCTCCGACGCTATTTCTCCAATTTTGTGAGTACTCACCATTTTGTGCCATTTTCCTGATTGAGTGTGTGTTGTTAGAACGCGGGTTTAATTGTGTAAACTCTTGCTCTCTGTGTGAGAGAGTTCTAAGACTAAATCGCGTGGTTATCCTGCCTGCTCGCGCTGCTTCCGCGTTTGGGTTTATCCTCCACGCTACACGGGCAAACTGCTAGTCTTCTGATTCGCCTCCGGTTGTCCCGTGACAGAATGACTGAGTCCGCAGTAAACCCAGCGGATTATGCTCACCTCTGCGATGTGGTGAACGGACATGCTAGGCTGATTGAGCAGCTGCGCGGTGAGGTTGCAGCTCTCCGTGCTAGCGTCCAAGACATCGCAGCCTTGCGCCGCAAGGTCGTGGAGCTGCGGCAGGAGAGCACGCCGCTCCGTGAGGCGGCTTCTCGGCCGGCTAGGCCGTTGCCCGTCGCGGTGGCTGCTGCGCCGCCACTCCCTCCCTCCTCTGATGTGTATTTAGCTTTACCGGACAAATGGGACGGCACAGATGGGAAGTGTAATGTTTTTTTAACCACACTGGATCTTGTGTTTGAGTTTAATTCCACCAGATACTCCACAGACCGGTTGCGCATTGCCCTTCTCGTCTCGTTGCTGTCAGGGCAGGCAGCTGAGTGGGCCACGGCGGTTCTTCGCTCCGATTCGGACACAGCACATTCATATAATGAGTTCACCCGTCAACTAAAACTCACTTTTGAACATCCTGCTGCCGAGGTGGAGACAGACTCAAAGTTATACCATCTGCGGCA
>JAAGKR010012436.1:0-16489 GCA_011419295.1 Clarias macrocephalus
ATTTACTGTCTTTTACATATTACATTTATTAAGAATAAAATATAGTTAAATATTGTGTAAATAAATAATCTAAAAAGCACACCACACTTCAGAAAAAAATATTAATTATAACACTGAACTTGAAACAAAAAAAAAAAAAACAGAAAATAAAATCTGACATTTCTGGCCTTCCTTGATGCAAAATCATCAATAATGTCATCGTACAAGATGTGCTCCCCTACTGAGTGATCGATACTGATGATAGCAAGGCCAGTGAACCGTTCTTGAGACATGGTTGATCTCAGATATGACTTCAGTTTTTAAAAGCTCCTCTGTGCTTGAGCTACAGTCACTGGCAGAGTAAGTGCAATCCTGAGAGCAGTCCAAAAGTTGGGATAGATCTCCGATAGATCCTTTTCATGAATAAAAGTGATGAGCTCAAGAAGGGACATGGTTTTTGATGGCAGGAGAGGGAACTTCTTGAATTCCTGCACAAGCTCTCTACTGTCCAAATCAGAAATCAGAGTGCCCTTCAAAGTGCAGTGTGGTGCCTAGTGTATTGCATTGCTCTGGCAGCTCCTCATCTGCAAAGCTAGGCTAGCAAGACGGCTAACAAACCTAAAGTTATAACACTAATCATCATTAGAACTTCATTGACATGATACAGTAATTATACCCCCTGGACCTTTCAACATCACCCATCCCACAGAATCATCCTCTTCGCCAACCACCATAGCATCACTCTGTGCTAGTCCATCCATTCTAATACCTATATTCACTCCTTCAGTCTCTTGGCACAATTTGGCCAATCACTTTTCTGCTTTTAAACATAGTCTAATTCTGGAAATAAACAAAAATAGCAATACAAAAACTTATTGCTCTTAATACACCAATTATATTTTGTACACCTCTGTATACTAAATAATGTGACCGGTCACCTAGCTGTAAAAACAAACAAACCAAATGCCGACAGAAACTTAATTCGTTGCAGGCCTGTTTCACCACACGGTACTCACAGTCTCTGTTGAACTGTTGCTCCAGTCGCTTGTTGCAACCTTGAACAGCAAACTCCTGTTTCCTTGGCAAACTCCTAAACTCTGTGTTGTCAGCAGCTCAGGTCACCGCATGATGTCATCGTGTCACTCATTGCGCTAAGGGAGGAACCCTGAACGCTCTCGGTAGAACGGGGTGCTATCCATCAGCTCTGCTTTCAGATATAATCTCACAAATTGTCCCAGTCCTCAGTCTTTGTAGCAAACCACTTTAGTAGAGCACTACAGCATTAGCATGGCCTGCTAACTCTTCAGCTACACACCGTCTTCTATCTGAACATGTGTGGATTAACACTCTTTTACACTTTATGAAAGAGTGGCGTCTCCTCTAGCTCCTCTCTTCCAAACACAACACCATTACGTCTTTCTTCTGCAGAAATTTCTCTCTCACCTTCTCATTCCCCGCCCCTCATCAGTAGTCCCCTCAAGGATGGCTCTGATTGGCTACCAGGGATATTAACACTGCATTTATGACCAATTCTATTTTAACCCTATTTGCATTGAAACTAGGTTGTTCGACCTCATGGTCCTTCAGTACACTCCAACAAACTATGTGTTATACAACACAGCAACACAGCGCATGCACTGAGTTAACTTAACACCCAATGCTTTCACAATATTAGGGACATCATAAAAACTTTACCCTGGGATACATCTACATGGTTTGTTTGGCATATACTGCTTAAATGGGCACCGTCCCCTAAAACCGACGAGAAGCTCATCAACAATGAGGTCAGGACCTGGTTTGCAAATGAGTGGCAGGCGCTCTACCCACTTCTGCCAAACTTCCCAGCTTGTCTCTTCGACTTCAGACTGTTCATGTGTGATGGTCATCAAAGTGAATCACACATGACATGATATGGAAAGTCTGTAAAGACATTGTAGTGCGAAAACTTGCCTGACCAGTGTCCGTATCACATAAGCTAGATGCAGATTAGTTTCGGGGATCTGTAGTCACCACACAAACTCAACACACCCACCTAGGCTTCAATATTAACCAGGTCTACCTCTTTCCAGGTGTTTTCATAAACGCTTCTGCCCTACAGGTTTGTCATGGTCATGACAATAGTTACAATGGAGTCTGTGAGGAAAAGTTGAAAACAGGACTTGATGTCATCCATTCGGGTTATGGCATATCGGGTTAGCGATAGGAGACCACAACTTCAGCTGGTTCTTCTTCCTCATCAGTATAAGAGTCTTCCTCCTCCGGGTTATACTCTGTGCCATCCTCAACCTCTGATTCTTCCTCCTCTAAACACTCTCAACCTGGCTTCTCTCCACAGCTCCACATGCAGGATATCTCTTGGCCATTGTACTGCTAAAGACTGAACTGTGAGTAAGGCCTTAAAAAGCTTTATATACCGGAGGTGCAAGTAATTGTTGATTAATGTTGCAGGTTTGTTTTTCAACAGGTGTGGTAAAAATAATGTTGCTGATAGGCTCCCGTGCGGGTTGCCATGAAAGCCAAACCAGGAACACCATGAATGTATTAAAGTTCCATAAAACACACAAATCTTTATACAAATATTTCAAATTTATTTTGTGTTCAAATGCCATGTACTGTATGAACAAAGTCCTTGAACTTCATTAGAAATGAATAAAAATGAGGAAACTTGTAAATTGATCAGATTTGACCGGAACACAACATGAGGGTTAAAATATAATGTGAGTGTGCTTATTTGGAAACCTTGCTGGTGTGTGTTAACGGTGAGGCTTCGAACTTCAAACTGCGAATTTGGGTTTTCGGGGTATTTCAGGTAGAACAAATGTTATCATTACTTTTAACCGGAAAAGGGAAAAATTTTAACCACTATCAAAATATGGGAATGACATCACAAAATTGTAGAACTCTCAAAATGAGCATATATATATATATATATTGATCATAGAAACAGCAATAAAAACACATGATCACAAGAATCTGCGCTATTTCTTTGCCTATGTGTCTCATTTTTTTAATTCTATTTGGGTAGTTGGTTAAAATGAATTCAAATTCAGTTCATGAAAAAAGGATGTCACTCCATACTGCACAATCTCGAGCCCTATATGTGTTTGTAAAAAAAATTTAAATAATGATAATAATAACTAACTGGCTAAAATGCGCTGAGCTTTAAGCGCTATGCGATGATTGTTTGATATTAATGGGCACAAAGTGTGCCAAGAAAACATTACCCACACTATTATATATGCCACCTCCACCAGCCTGGACTGTTGACACACAGCAGGTCGGGTCCATGGACTCATACTGTTGCTGCCAAATTCTAAGCCTAACATCTGTGTGCTTTATCAGAATCCAGATTCATCAGACCAGGCTATGTATTACCATTCTTCAATTTTCCAGGTTTGGTGAGCCTCCAAATCCATACAGCATCAGCTTTCTGTTGCTGTGGCTGACAGAAGTGAATCCCAAAATGGTCTTCGGCTGTTGTAGTGCATCTACTTCGATGTTCTGCATTTTGGGATGCTTATCTATTCGCAACAAACAGAGTTACTGTAAGCTCTGTAAGCTCAAACCAGATTGACTATTCTCTATTGACCTCGGCAAAGTGCACCGGATGTTTTTTCTTTAATGCACCATTCTGAGTAAACTCTAGAGACTGTTGTGTGTGAAAAATACCAAGAAAAGGACAGATAAATTCAAACAACAAAAGTCATGCTGTAACTCCACCCCATGACAAAGAAAAAACAATTTTATTTCTAACTTTTAAGAATTTTTGAAGACAGAAACAATAAAGAAGCCTAAGACTATATTCTGCAGAGAATATAGTCTTCTAAAATTCTAAAATGCCAAAAAGTAGATATTTCTGTTAGATGCAGTAATGTATGTTTTTGTTTGTTTTTTGCATATGTGGTTTGGGCAGGGAGGGGTAGACAGAGCGTTCTGCATTGCTTCATGTGCAGCATTGTGAAGGGGGGTCCTACTTATGTACAGTATCTGCCTGGGGGCCCAGGACTAATCTATTCCTGATTTAATGGAAACTTGCTTTAGCTAATGGACCTCGTTTATTTTAATGTTATTTTTAAACATGTATAATAAGTAGAAGTTCTTCCTAAATCAGACGAAAATACTCCCATTGACTTTTACCTTCTATTGTACACGGCCACACCACCCCATTTAAAGAGCTATTTCTTGTTCACCCTGTTATAAGAGATAATCAGCACCCAAGACCAATATCAAACATCTGCTTTATAGTTCACATCTTCTAATATGTTCCTTTGAATTGAAATGTTCCTTTCACCCGGTATAAAGTCACAGCCGTCTGATAAAACCTGAGAATTTCATCAACAATGTGTGCTTTGAAATATCACTCAAGATAACGTGAATAGCTATTCATGCCGTTTTAGATCGAATAGCCATGTGTGCATCCAGACACGTCTCCTAGGTTTCTTGGAATCTGAGGACAATCTGGTCCATTTGTAGCAGGTCTCAAGCTATTGATTATACTTTTAACACTCAGGCTCTTGTGATGCAGAACATGAGAACAGATGTTTGAATTTAAAAAGAAATTAATAAATAAACACCTGAGCCTTGTGTTAGGCAGCAACACAACACCAAGGCTATTTTTAGCATGTGCTCGCTCTCTCTCTCTCTCTCTCTCTCCAGTGTGACACCCTAGCAGGAACTGGCAGATAAAATATGAGAATAGCAGCCATATTTGTTCCACAAGTGTATTGTTTTACCACTTCCTGTCTATGACATATGGAAATTCTGTTCCCTCTTCTTTGACAGTTATTTGCATTCATAGATAGCAGCCACTTGAGAGAGAGAGAGAGAGAGAGAGAGAGAGAGAGAGAGAGAGAGTGTAAGGTGACATGATTCCCTTTTCTATGAAAAGAAGAAATGTTTCTCATGTTGACTAACATTTTTCAGAGCTGGAATTTATTGCATTTAAGTGAGCAAACATGGTATTAGCTAAGTTTAAATCATTCGATCTGTGACAGGAGCAATAAGTGATATCTCTGAGCTTATTAGAGATAACTTTTAATCTTTAAGTCACACAGTTGCATCAATAAATAAAATAACATGATGCAACCAGGAAATCGTCCAGCTTCTCAGGCCCTTATCTGTAGATGACAACAACAAAAAATTGGGCATGGATTTTACGATACCCAATTCCCTGTATTACCCAGCCACTCGATTGGCTTGACCGGTGTCAAGCTCAATTTCCCAGGGAACACAATTGCGATTCATATCTAACATGCAAATCCATGTATCCTCAACCAGTGACACATTTACAGTTACCTGATTGCTGATTCTGAATACCTCAATTACGTGCTTGCGGTAATTATTTGAGCACTTCCACAGCAATGGCAAGGCCAATCGTTTTGCTTCGGTCTACACTGAAGGCATCCGGGTTTGAGATCAAAAGATGAATATGGGATGATAGATCAGATTTTTTGGTATAATTTCATGATTTTACATTTAGATGTGTTGAACAAATACATTCATGTTCAAAAGTTAATAACCCCTTTTGTAATTCTATGTGGTTTTGTGCAAAAAACATTATAAAAATAATCTGATTGTGCCAGGTGTTAGTATTAGTTAGTACAACCTCAGACACAACATATAACCCTTTTTTTATTATGCCATTACCACTCATCATTTATGCCGCTTTATCCTGTATTCAAGGTCGTGGAGTCTATCCCAGGAGACTTAGGGGACGAGGCAGGATACACCCTGAATGAGGTGCCAATCCATCACAGGTCACACACATACATACAAACACTCATACACTCATTCACACACTATGTGCAACTTGGGAACGCCAATTAGCCTAATATGCATGTCTTTGGACTGTGGGAGGAAACCAGAGAACCCAGAGGAAACACGAGCAAGCACGAGGAGAATATGCAAACTCCATGCACACAGACCCAAGGCAAGAATTGAACTAGGACCCTGGATGTGCAAAGCGAAAATGCTAACCATTACGCCACCGTGCCACCCCATACCACTATTTAGTTAACAAAAATAAGGCTAAAAATAAAATAATGAATAATAAAGAACATTTCACAAATAAAAAACTCCACCAGCAAACTTATGAGCTCTGCACAGTTGCTGACGATCAGTTAATCATGGGCTGATGATGATTTGTAATGTACTGAAAAAGAGAGAAACCACTGCTATCCAAACAACCACATATCCAACAGGTAGGCCAAGGAAAGCAGTTGTTCATGAAAGTAATATTGTAAAACCTGTGAAGTAAAAACACGGTCAGTGACATCACCAACAACCTCCACAGGTAAGGGTGGGGAAGGTATCATGGCCCACTGTCTGAAGAAGATATGCAGAACAGAAATATTGGGGTCAAATCACCCATCAGCAATAAGAATTAGAAGTCTAGTTTGGAATTCATAAAGAAATACAAAGATTAGGGTGAGAGAAAGATTAACTACTGAAGTGATGCAAACCCCAAAGTATGATGAAAGAAATGGTCATTGGTCATGGTGAAGGTAGTGTTATGTCTTGATAGTCTAGAGCAGAGGTGTCCAAATCCAGTCCTGGAGGGCCAGTGTCCAACACAGTTTGGTGCTTCTTCTTCTCAAACACAGCTGATTTAACTAATCTGTTAATTACTAGGTTCAGTGGGTGTGTTTAGGTGTTGGTGAATTACAAACTGTGCTGGTCACTGGCCCTCCAGGACTGGATTTGGACACCCCTGGTCTAGAGGCTTGAATGGCTGTTTCTGGAACAGGCTCAATAATATTTACAGATAATGTAACTCAGTAGGTTGCCGAAGAATAAATCTGGAAATCTACAGAAACATTATGTTTCCCAATTTACAGACAAATGCTTCTGATGAAATTGGGAGGAACTTCATTATGCAGCAGGACAATGTCTTCAAACACACTGACAACACATCAAAGGATTTTATTCACCCAATTAAGCATGAATTTCAATTCCTGAAGAGGAGACCGAAGAGATAAATCCCAAACAAAGAAAAATGCAACAGTTTGTTGATGTCAGTGGGTCACTGGATTGAGGCAGTTATAGCAAGCAGGGGACATGCGACAAAATACAGTATCGAGTGTTATTTCATAACCATCTGTCCTTCTGCATTTGCTCAGCAAAAATTTGGATGGTCTGCCACCAAAAGTGTCATGTTCTAAGTTGTTCAACACACATCTAGATGTAAATAACAGGAAATGAAAGACATGTTATGGTGTAAAAAAAAATAAAAAATATTGAGTGAGCGACACTTCTGTGGGTGGAAACGGCTGGTTGATAAGGACGAAAATGGCCAGATTGGTTTGAGCTGCCAGGATGAATACAGTAACTCATATTATCACTGTCTACAACCTGCAATGAACAGTAACAGGCTATCATGGGCAGAAATTCCTCCAAAATGGATATAGTGTGGGGAAAAAGAGCAAGGGATCTTCACCTGTCCACCTGCCCATCACAAATAGCATTTCAAAAAGAAAAATCTAAATGAATCTAAATTAAATCTACATCAGCACCCATATCAATATCTGTATTTTCTTACTTAAAACATAAATCTATATTATATTTCCCAAAACCAGTCTTGTCACCTGAATGCCACTGAAGCCACATCAAAATCCAAATCATAACATTTCTGCTACCAGTATTTCTGACTTCTCATCTTCAATTCTCAATTGGAACAGACAATAAATTATTCATCCTGCTTGATTAACTATTAATAAGTGTTCAAACAGTTCTAGACAATGTTAAGTTTATGACATCTCTGAATCCGACTTAGTGCTGAAGCAGCTTATAAGAGTCTGTGGGGAAAATGTGCAGTCTATTTTACATTTACATTTATGACATTTCATTCCCTTGGAATTATAAAATCCTGCTGGATTTTTTTTTTTAACCTCAGTGTCTCAAAACTGCCCAGAATGCGGATAGAACCTTATAATTCCGATAGATGTTTCAGAAGATCCTTTATGTCTTTTCTGTAAGTTGTTAAGTGAGGGCTCCATAGGTCTGACAGCACATCTGTGTCTGCACATCTCACAGATGCTCAATCTGATTGAGATCTGGGGAATATGGAAGTCAAATCAACACCTTCAACTTCTGTCATGTTTCCCAAACAATCCCTGAACACTTTTTGCAGTGTGGCCGGATGCTATCATGGAATAGCATTGCAATAAAGGAGTGTACTTTTATACAGTAGGTGGTACTGTACATATCAAAGTAACATCCACATGAATGCCAGCATCCAAGCTTTCCCAGTGGAACAACCCCTCTGTTGGCTTCCCATTGTGCATCTTGATGCCATCACTTCTCCATGTCTGCAACACACACACACACACGTCCATCCACATGAGGTAAAAGACGGTATGATTCATCAGACGAGCCCATGCTCCAGTTCTGATGTAGCAAGTTTGATTCTTGTTCAGTTCGCTTTCATGCTTAATTTAGGGGCTTTTGGCAGTGGAAAGTGGTCGGCACAGGCACTCTGCTCTGAACCACATATGCAACCAGCCACAGTACACTGTGTGTATCGACACATTTTCTATCGTATTCAACCATAACCTTTTCAACAATTTGTGCAACAGTAGCTCCTCTGTGTGATCACTCCTTTGCTCCCCATGAGCCTTTAATTTAATCCAATTCAGTTTTATTAATGGTCATTGTCACAAAGCAGGTTTGCAGAATAAAAAAATATGGAAATTAGGGTGAAAATTGCATGAATTATATTAATTGCAAATATGCATTAATTATAATTATTAGTTTGTCCCTGATGAGCAAGCCAAGGGCCACAGTGGCAAGGAAAAACTCCCTGAGAAACCTTGAGAAGGACCGGACTCAACAGGAAACCCATCCTCATCTGGGTGATAACAGATAGCAGGGATTGATTTGCAGTCATACTATGTGTTAGGAGGCTTTTGGCGCCCATCCCGCTGGTGCCAGTTCACCTGATTGTCCTTCCTTAGATCACTTTTGGTAGGTCTAACTGGAATGAACCATCGCATATAAATAAGTTTATGAACTCCCTGTTAACTTGCTGCCTAAACTAACCTACTGTAATGATATATTCACATCACCTGTCAGTGGTTTTGATGTTATGACTGATCAGTCCCTATCAACAAACATATCCTTAAACTGCATAATTCGATCAGGTACTGAGAGTAACATCAGTTAAAAACCCTGTAGGGGAGGTCAGTGTAGTATGACAAAAGCTAAGTCTTTAAGTTATCTGAAACACAAAGTGCTGATTTAAGTAATTGGTGAAAAATTGGCCTCAGCTGTTCACATAGCTTGAAGTTTATTGTAGCACCTACTATAGGTGCCAGAACAAAGAGCACCTTCATGCATGGCTTCCTTCAACCTTAAGAGACTGTGGGGTGAGCAGCGCTAGTGGATCAGGGCGAATGTAGTGCAGAGAAGAGTGGGGTAAATGCGTGCACATGTTCACATTGCTGCTTATTTTTCTTCTGCAACAAGAGATATAGAGTAATTCCTCAATTTATATTCATTATTAAGGCAAAAATAATTAATAGTTGTTGTTTTTTTTTTCCATTGCACTTTCTAACAAGCTTAAAATTAGAAGCCCAAATTAGTTCTACTGAAATTCCTGTTAGTGTATTCAAAATCCTAGTCAAAATTACCCTCAAGTTCTTATGCCTCGACTTACATTTAGTGGTTTTTATAGACGTCATATAAAAAAGTTTTGGTTGCATAAAAAGAAACATTTGTTTTTCCATCTCAATATCTGTAGTGGCTTTTAACCCTTTTCATACACTCTCTCTCTCTCTCTCTCTCTCTCTCTCTCTCTCTCTTATCCATGAGCCCTGTAAAATAGAATATTTGGTTATTATTTCGGTCTATTGCCCTGTAGTGTGACACAAACTGACAGACAATTTTGTTTCCTATGAGTGCCAGTGTGACAGAGCCTGAAACACTGCTCCTCTAATTCATGACAGGCTCGTGTGATTACAGCCGCCAGTGGAGTTGCCACACACCCTCAAATGTCAACTTGCAGCAAGAGTAAGCAAATGTATAGATAGTCTGAGGCAAAGAACTGATCACTGTTCAGATATACGGCATAAAAAGAGATATTAGTAAAAGCAGAACTACAAATCTTTTATTGTTTTTAAGAAAGCTTGCTACGGTGCATCTAATAGAGAATAGAAGCATGCATCAGGAACGGGGAAATAAGGTGAGCATGTGGATAAAAAATGTTGTTTAAAAAAACTAATTAAAGGCACCATTCATTCACATTAGCAACATGTCAGGTCACAGTGGTTTAAACTGAGAAACCAGATTACTATTCTACTATATTTTGAGAAATAGAACCAACTCAATTCATTAGAAAATACCTCACACAGGTACTAACAAAAACAAAGAACAACAGGAGTGGTATTAAAGCAGATCCTTGAGCACATAAATCACATGTTGAGACCAATTATGCACTTGAAACCTGTAGCTGAAGTTGAGATCATACATTCCTGTAATGGTAGTACTGGCATTTCTACATCTGTAGTTTTGTTGTTGTTGTTGTTGCTGTTGTTTGTTTCTATGGAAGTAAGAAAGCTAGAAACCAGTTATTATATAGACCACTTTGGTTTGGGCGTTTGGCAAGAGCCTTATCTAGAGGAACTCAACTCAGCAGTATCACAGTAATGGCAGCTTGGCAGAGGTTGGAGGTGATTTTAAATCTAGTCAGAAGTCCATTGTCATGACCGATAACCTTCTTTTTAAGTTTAGAATAAGAGAAATTCCAAAAATTCCTTTGAGATTCTGTTCCATGTTGACATGATTACTTTTGCACTTTGCTGCTAGAAATCTCCTGTTTTCCACATTTAAAGGTGTTCCACTGGATTCAGATCCATTGATTGAGAAGGACACTGAAAAACACTAAACTTACTGTCATGGTCATGAATCCAATTTGTGCTTGTGACTTGGTTAATAACCAGAAGATACAAATTGTTAGCAACAAAACTTAAATAAGCTATGGCATTAAAGCAATGATTGACCGGTATTAAAGCCAAAAGAGTGCTATTAAAACTCCCCACACAATTACATTCAATTCAATTCAATTCAATTCCATTTTCATTGTCGCAAAGCAGCTTTACACAATCAAAAGAATTATTTAAGTTTGTATGGAATGTGAATGTGTATGAATCAAAAAATGGTCAGATAGTCCCTGATGAGGGCGACAGTGGCAAGGAAAAACTCCCTGAGATGACAGTAGGAAGAAACCTTGAGAGGAACCGGACTCATTTGGGTGAAACAGAAAGCAGGAATTGATCTGCATTCATTCTGTGTGTTGGGTGGCAGGCAGTTCAGTATAATAGTTGTTAATAGATCATCACCTCCTCCCGTCTAGACTGTTGTCTCAAGGCATTTCTGGATAATGCTGGTGATTCCAAACATTCCAAATTCAAACACAAAATTCTTCAGGACAGGCTGCATTTTTGGCTAGTCTTCAACTGTGCACTTTTAGTGAGCATTGCACAGTTGGAGTTACTGTAGTCTTACTGTAGCCTTTCTCTAAGCTCCAACTGATCTGGATAGTTTCTGTTGACCTCTCTCATCAACAAGATGTTTCTGTCCACAGGACTGCTACTCATTGGATGATTTTCCTCTTCATTGCACTATTCTGAATAAAAACTGGAGGCAGCTATGCCTGCAAATCTCAAGAGATCAGCAGTGATAAAAATACTCAACTCAGCTTTGGTACCAACAAGTATGCCATAATCAAAATCAATGAGATCACATTTTTCCCCCTTCTGATGGTTGATGAAATTATAGCCTGACCTCATGTTAGCGTACGTTACCTGTAAGCATTAACTGTTGGCCCGTGTATATCTATACTAATAAACTCCTCAGTAGGTATGTATGTTCTCATATAGATATATTCTTACTGTATACATTATATGTGTATATAATATGTAAATATTGCCATAGATAGTCTCTTCTTTGAAAGTTTAAGGAGAAATATGTAGAAATATCCCATAGGACATGTTCCTGTGTTGAATTTCCTGCAACCTTTACAGCCTACATAATCAGATTTTTACTTTGGCAATAAATAGTGATTATCATTTTTGGACAAGAAGGCAGGAATGGGAAGTAAATAATTGATTATTCTGCAAGCTCTGGGGCAGAAATGAAGGTTTTATATGAAGGAGAAAAGAAGGACAGCGACCTGGTAAAACATATAGCTAGAAACATTCATTTCAAAATATGGGCCTATTTTATATTTTACGTTCACAAGCTTCTGGTATTATTAATAATTCTGTGGCATTTCTCCATAGCTATATTTCCAAATGCTCCTGGAATGTTAATTCTGCATTTCAGGGAAGTGGCGAATTCCCTCACTCCTGCTGATTTATTTGCCCAGAGTGAGGAATTTACACTACCATTCATTAAAGAAGGAGTCAGCGATTCTAATCTAAAACTTTTTCTTTTGTTTTGCTTTTTTAATTCAGTGAATGTCTCCTCAAGGTCTGCTTCCTGTCTGTTTTACAAACAGGGTTTCTAAACAGCCCTGGCTCTGTAAATGGGAAACAAAAAAGTGGCACAGACTACACCACACTATTATCCCAGCAACAGGAGTGTTCATGCTCAGTGACGTTATATGTTAATATAGGTCAGGTAACTCAGTTGTCAGTGTCTCTGCCTTGGCAATAGTGTCGACGAATTTAGGGGCAGAGCTTCTTGTGGAAGTGGTGTATTTTTTTGCTTTTGAGTTCAAATATCGATAATCGTTTTTTCCACTTTCACTGACTCCTCCTTTAGTCAGTGAAAGTGGTTTCACCAAACATCCTCCATTTAAGCTACCATCAAACTCACTCTCTCATCGTCTATACCACTTTATCCTGTATTCTGGGTCACGGGGGGCCTGTAGTCTATCCCAGGAGGCTTAGGGCACAAGGTGGGGTACACCCTGGACAAGGTGCCAATCTATCACAGGGCACACTCACTCACACACTGTGGGCAATTTGGGACCAATTAACCTAATCTGAAGGTCTTTGGACTGTGGGAGGAAATCCACCAAGCATGGGGAGAACATGCACACAGAGATGGGAATCAAACCCAGACCCTGGAGGTGCAAGGCAACAGTGCTAACCACTACACCACCATGCTCCCTACAATCAAGCAAATTAATGAAATATTTATTTTGTAACTAAAACATTTTAAAAAAAGAAAATGAAGTAAATATGCAGAAGAAGAACAAGAACAAGAATTCTAGTGCAATAATGCAAGGTGCTGTGCTAAGCTCTTAATCATCTTATTACATTTATTATATTAAAACTGAATCACGGACATTACCTGTATAGCCGCCCATTCACACATTAATCCAATTAGTCAGTCAAGTGGCAGCAGTAGATTGCATAGAACCATGCACATAGCGGGCAAACATTTCAATTAATGTAAATGCAACATTCACATCGTAAATGGGGGACGTGATTTCCCTGATTATTAATGAGTCATTTTTGGTGCCAGACAGGTTGATATGAAAATTTTACAAGCACGAACAGGAATCTAAGGTTACAGTGGGGAAAGCCTCGACAAATTGGCCTGTTGAAGATTGGACAAGGACCAGAAGATGTTTTTTTTTTTTTTTTTTTTCAGTTATACTCTAGTTTCACTGAGCCTGTACCTTCAATAACCTTAGATTCCAGTTCTAGCCTTCAAACCATCTATCTGTTTACCACAGTTATCTAGAGTGGTTGTTTTACAGTAAGCCTCCTGTCAGCTCAGTCTAGCCGGGCTATTCTCTTCTGACCCCCCTCTCATCACCAGGTTCTGTGTTTCCACCAGCGGAACTGATACCCATCTGGCACTAACAACATTATCAAATCAATGATTACATGTGTTCCCCATTCTGATATTTCAGGTGAACTGAAGCATGGGTTTATGCATTGTGCTGCTGCTGGTGGTGGTTTGCTGAGTAGATCAGTGCATAAATAAGTAGGTTTTATAGATGGTCCTAATAATTCAGCGACATAGTGGACAGTGAGTGTCTTGATGAAAAGGGTGCCTGCTAGATCTAGTGAGAAGAAATAATGAATTTCAGAAATAACAGATTTCTTGTGATCACACTGCCTCTAATGCCTTGTGGTACCGAACATGCTATGCCAAAAAGTAGTGTATCAGCATCTATTATGGAGAGTGTTTCAAAAGGTAATGATTGGCAACACATGGGGAAAATATTTCTCAGATTAAATACCTTTACATATCTCTCTGATCATGTTACTGCTGCTGTATTTGCTGTTCAGACATCCCCTAGTTATCTGGATTAATTTTGGAATTGCAATCAGGTGCTTATTCGAAGATTAGTATTTCTCATACATGCTACATTTAATCCTGAGCCAGTTAATCAACTCAGATACAAGAGATTTATATTACACCAGTCTTTTTTTCTTCTTCTTCTTCTTCTTCTTCTTCTTCTTCGCTGTTTTGGTTAAGCAGTCGGATACAAAACTTGAATATTGCGGTTCTGATGGATGAAGACGTGTTAAATCTTTAAATGCCGCAAAGCATTTGCGGCACGTTATCTGCTTATCGCCGTGCTCAGGAAATAATGTGCGGCGATGGGTCTGAGTTCAGAAAGCCTTATCTTAAGATGCCTCTGAGGAGTGTTTCTGCTTACCCCGACACGTCAGTGGTGTCTTTTCAATCCTAAAAGAGACAACTCTTTTGACACATCCGAAAATCAATACACTGTTGAAAATTTGCTTTGACTTGATGGTGCAACCCTGACTCCATGATTTATTACTCATGAAGGGAGGCGTCAGGAGAGAAATGTCAGCCATCATGTTCTGAAGTCGTGGGCAGGCTCTCAGGGTGCCACCAAGATGATGAGACATAGAGGGGAGATGAGGAACAAGATTAGCCTGCCATGTGGCCTGGTCTTCAAAATTCTTTGTCAGTATGAAATGTGAAAGAGAACTGTGTGGAGGATGTGGAATAAAAGATCAGGTGTCCTCTCCAGGCTGTATGCCTCGTGATACCAGTGTTTTGGTGATGTACCTCAATCCTAAAGAGGATGAATTGCTTTGTTTGAATGAATGAATAAATGAATGAATGGATGAGATCAGTGATTATTAAATTGGTGGAGCTTGTATTATAATAAAGACACATGTACAGTGTAGCTGGCTTGCTAACTAGTAGCTAGTAAGAATTATCAAAGGTTATTTTTGATCACATGCATTTTTTACATCTTGTTTATTCAGTTGTTTATTGTTACCATGTTTTAGCAGCTAAATGATGCCCATGAAAGCAGGTTCTGTTGCACCCATACTAACCCCCAGGTGTCAAGGAAAATCTATTAGACACAAAAAATCATGGACATGGCAGGATCTTCCGACATTGGTCGAAAATGTTTGCAGGAAACACCGATTTCATAGAGCCATCATGTGCTCTCACCTCATACACATCAGACAACATGGACACCGTTTGAATCTATCCATATAGCAGCATGCAACTATAATCCGAGCTACAGGTCACCTATCATCCAAAGCTGGCAGTAGGCTCAAATAATGTCTTCCATGGTACACATCCTGTGATACTATTTAGACCAAATGGCAACCATTCAACCCTCAGACCAACTGTTCATCTGTCACGGAAGAAAGAAGCAGAGGGCTCCCTTCTCTGAACAGACTCTGCCTCATTGGTTGGTTGTACATCACCACCCCTATTAGTTTGGCTCCCACATGGCCCAACAGAAGAGCATTTGCCCTATCGGTGGGAGATTGTGTGTCTGAATTTTCTCCATGATTGGGAGTCCAAGAAAGCAACATTTCCCAGGCTCTCTGGGTGAGAGAGGTGGCATTACTCTCCCCTGTCAATCAGAGTCACACTAACCAATCGTTACCATCTGTGAGGTCACGAATGCAGTTAGCAATTTCCTCCAAATGTGTTCGGTTCCGAAAGTTGCAATGGTTGGCTCCGAGTGTCTCCGAGGAAGAATGTGGTCACGTTCACCCTGCCTGGTTGTTAGCTATGGAGAGAATTAGCAAGTAGGTGGGAATTGGAAAATGACCAGACCAAGAGAAAATAGGAAAGTCGCAGCCCTTTTTATGCCAGCGGATGCTGGGAAGAAAGTTGTGTGAATCTGCTTTCTACAGAGTAAACTAATCATCTAGATGAACGAAAATGAAATGAAGACCCACATTAGTAGATGGTGCTGTCTCACATTCATAGCTTTAAATTGATTTAGATTAACTGATAGGTTTAACATTCTACACGAGACAGCTGCAGGGAGCAGATGATTTCAAATGCACAAGTCATATCAGGGTTCGTACGGTGTCTGCGTCGGAGCCTTTTGTTTATGATAAAAAAAAAAGTGTCGGTGGCTTGCAATCAAATGTTCTTGTCACTGTAGACTACTGAAGTGCAATATGGAAAGATTAAAGATTTAAACTTGACTATTACTAATATTTGATATCAAATAATATTTTTCATGAAAAATATCACGGCTTCTCTTCGTTTCAACTTGTGAGCAGGAACTTTTTTCATCTGAAGGGTTTTTTTTTTTTTTTTT
>JAAGKR010012437.1:0-15000 GCA_011419295.1 Clarias macrocephalus
AGTAATAACAGGAACAAATTAGGAAAGAAGTTTTGGAAAGCTGAACATTATTATTTGCATAGCCTAATAAACCACATCCTTTTAATCTTCCCAGAGTCCTTTCCCAGCTCTGCCATTATATTTGGATGAATCAGATAACTCAAAAGACAATCATTGGCATTGACACAGGTAATTACACCACCTGGGCATTTCTAACAAGCCACATTACAGCAGCTGGCTCATTGCTTGTAACTAGCGACTAATGGCAATGGCGATGATGAAGTTAATATTAAGACAAACCCATTGCATTGATCTCGACATCAAAGGCTAATATAAAATACAGTTTTTTCCCCCCTCTACTCTCACTTTCACAGGCAGTTAAGTTATAGTTCAGTTGTGTGTGAAATAGGCCTGGAAGCTAGCCCCTACACACACACACACACACATATATACGCACATATACACACAAACCACAGGAAGCATAAAATTGTAGCTTGTGCCCAGTAAGCTTGGCTCCTTTACCTCAAGCAAAATAAATCACACAAAACTAAAATCACAGATCTGATTCTCAGAGTCTCAGAGTAATTTCATTACACAGAGAAGATGGGAGAGACTGAATATTCCACAACTTGAAACACCTGAGATAATCTTGCACTTGGGTAATAATCTTAGGGTCCACTAAGCAGGCTAAATTCTATAGAATTCAAGTGTGGAATTATAGATTAAAAGTCCATAGCCAGTTACCTGTACATAGTTGGTTAATAGTCGGCTGTCACAAAGATGTAGCTTGCTTCAAGGCTTAACGAGATAGACAATAAGTGAAACTGTCAGCACTAGGAATTTCAGATTTGGTCATAATTTTTTGTTGTTGTTGTTGTTTGGATTTTTCCCCGATTTTCTCCCTAATTTAGTCGTGTCCAATTCCTCCCTGTCACTAGGGGGCTCCCACATTAGGGCTACTACAACCACTCAGCCGGGAGGGCCGAAGACTATCACGTGTTTCCTCCGAACCACGTGACGTCAGCCGACCGCATCTTTTCGAACTGCTCGCTCACGCACCGTTGGGGGCGGAGTAACACACTCGGAGGACAGCGCTAGCCGCTCCCTCCGTTGCGCGAGCTCACAGACGCCCCTGACTGGCTGTAGAGCCGTGATTAATGTCGGAGCACTAAGTACCTCTCATCCCGCCCCTCTGAGAGAGCTCAGCCAATCAGCTCTCTCTAGACCTCTAGACCTTTTTTTTAAGTGAATATCCGACTAATTTTCTGAAAATAGCCAGCTAACATGAGCAAAGTGATTTATCTTGCTAGTTGATGATTTTTCACAGAACATCTGAGTTTAAGGAATTGACTCAAAGTGAGGACATATTCATGAACAATGAATGACTGGAGTTACAGTACATCTAATCAGCAGATTAGTTTTTTTTTCTCCCACACACAAAAGCAAAATCTAACATTTTTCAGAAGAATGATCAAACCAAGGATTTTCTTTCTCAACTTTTGCTCAAGTTATTTAAATGCATCACTAGATATATAGCTGCACAAGATATATTGCTGTG
Organism: Clarias macrocephalus; assembly: GCA_011419295.1. Lineage (NCBI taxonomy): Eukaryota > Metazoa > Chordata > Actinopteri > Siluriformes > Clariidae > Clarias > Clarias macrocephalus. The sequence continues at coordinate 1,538 of JAAGKR010012437.1, forward strand.
AATTGAATTTTCCTATTCTTTTCCTCAACAATCTAAAACTACTCAAAATATTCAATAAGTGTAATTTTTCACAATACAAAGCAGCACAGGAATTTAGACCGTGTTTGGACTCTGAAACGTTCCCTGGCTCTGTGTAACTAAAGGTGATCAATAAGGCAATGTATCACGTCAGCATGTTTCTGAACTGCGCTGGGGTGGAAAGTCCACATTTTTGTCTGATGACTCTGTTGAGATCAGAACGTACAGAAATGGTAACGTACATTTACTGGATGTTTGCATAGTGTTTATTGAGTGCATTTTTATTACCATATGAAATTGCATAAATTACATTGTTAGAAAAGGTTGTACATGATAAATATATACATGTATGTGTGTGTGTGTATGTATCATATAATTCCATATAATTCTCGTTCATGTTTCAGATCAAGCAAATCCACAGGAGAATTAATATGTTACCACTACTTCTGATATGGACAATGCACACGCATATTGAAGAAGGGATTGCATTTAATCACAGCAACATGTCTGTTGTTGAAGCTCCAATGGAGGTTACCCTCTTCAATGGAACTCTGTTCGCCACATGTGAACTCGTACCTGACCGCAAACTTCCTACTGGCCACCCTGAAATCTATGGACAAGTTCTCTTCAAACAAACCTTCCAAGCAGGCATACTGCAAGTCCTGATCAATGTACATGGCCTGCCGTCTGATGACCAACAAAAACGAGCTATTCACGTGCATCAGTATGGAGACCTGAGCCAAGGATGCATCACTGCTGGTCCACACTACAATCCCCTGGGGGTGGACCATCCTGAACATCCTGGTGATTTTGGCAACTTTGTGGCCATCAATGGAACTATAAGGCAACAACTGAGAATGGACAGCGGCACGCTTTTTGGAGGTCGTTCGATTTTAGGACGTGCCGTTGTGATCCATGAGAAGGAGGATGATTTAGGGTTAGGGCCGAATGAAGAGAGCAAACGAAGCGGGAATGCAGGAAGCAGGATTGCTGGATGTGTCATTGGCATCTCATCTCCTAGTCTGTGGGAGAAACTCATCATAGAGATGGAGGGAGTGAAGAGGGATGAGAGCAAGGCAGAACATGAAATATAGTAGAGGAAGACTGACAGATGGACAAAGAAGTCATATTAAGAGAAGACTTATTATACATACTTTATTATACTATTTGTTTTGAACGCAATTAATCTTGATGTTATTTATACATAAAGAAATAAAATGAAAGTTTAAATTGAGATGAAGCCAAAGTACTGTATTTATCCAAAAGCATTTAAATGTGGATATGACTGTTTACGCCCATTAGAACAAATTTGTGACTTTGTGAACTACACCAGGAGTTTAACAAGAGCATGTACGAAAATATTAGGTGAAGATGTGAACCTGTAAGAGCCTAGAAGATTTATGAGATATCCAGCAACCATGAAGTCATATCCCATCTCTGTTCCCAGTTTAGAAGCAAATCAAACGGACAATAAATTAAGGCATAAAACTCAATGTACTGAGTGCTTCTTCATAAGGTCTGTTTGGAAACATTTTCCATGTGGCTAGCACAACAACAATATTTGGATCCAATAAATTAAGCAGAATGTGAGAAGTTTGCATCAATTATGTATATGAGGCCAGGATCAAGCTGTCTGGATTAAAGCGATCTGCCAATTTCATAAATAACTTCATGATTTAAAGAGTAAGTGTATGCAGATGACACACTAAATTGAGTGTATGCTGTTCATTGTCTTAAATGCATTACAAAAAGCCGTATGGGTGAATTTACATTTTTTTTCAAGAAGAAATGAAAATAATTAATTCAATTTTAAAGTTATTTAGGAATCAAAATAGAATAATTTAAAACTATTAATTAAACTGTTGGTTGCTAGCTGTTGGCTGTCTGCTCCGCCAGTCACGGTTAGTTTGTTCCATGGGGAGTGGAAGGTTATGTAAAGGATACAATATGTGTTGGGGGGGAATAACTGGTTAAATAAACAAACAAATCATAACCTGTTGCTAATAAATGGTGTTTGTGGAATTAAGGTCGTTATGCTGTCCCTTGAGTATGATAAATGTGTTGGGGGGGGGGGGGGGGGGTTTGGGGTCCAACAATGGCAGCCCAGAAGCACCAAGATACTCCTGTTGAAACACTGTTTCGGACACACATATATAGTATTATATGAGGGCCGTTCAAGTTAAACAAGGACATTCCATTTCACCAAATAAGAAAACACAGTTATGAGGTTATGAAACTACCTTCATTTTTCTGAGACTACATTTCATTTTACTAGTGCTTCAATACCATCAAGGTAGAAAGTTTCCTCAGAATTCCCGTGCCATGATCACATTGATTGTTTCACGTCTGAAATGCTGGCCTTCCAAGAACTCCTTTAATGGTCCCACCACGTGTAAATCGCTTGGCGTGAGGTCAGGACTGTACAAGGCATGTGGCAATAACCATTCAAATGTTTTACTGTGGCTAAGAGTCTCATCACAGTACTGCGCATGAAGTCTTCTGTAAATGTCAGTCAATTTTACGCCTTCGTTCATGAGAAGTTTCTTCATGAGAACTTGATTTGACTTGAAGACCCTTCATATATTACAAATAAATGGTAAGGTTTTCAAGAAGCTTAGCGCTGTTAAGCGATGCAACTTTTTTTCTAATAGAATAAGAGCCAAAGCTTGATTTAACTCTAAATAGTCTAAGCCCACATTTGGCCGTAATGTCTATTAACTGTACAATACATTCACACACACACATACACCTCATGAGACACCTGACACAGATCGACTGGCCTCATTTTCCTCTCAGCTCTAGTGCCCCCCCCCCCACCCCCCCTTCAAACTCAATCATCTCACACTGAGGTAAATGCACCAGTACCTGTCAGTCACGGATGATGTTGGTTCATTGAGTTGTGTATACCGTTTCAGAGTCAGAGCAAAACTGCACTCTGTATATGTCGCCAATTAGCTAATTATAGATACAGTGTACATATATAAAAAATGTGGAAGACCTACTTCCTATTTTTTTGGACAGGTGATTGTTATTCACCCTTAAGATGCAACATGCTGATATTTCTTCCATTTTGAGATTTCCATCTTATTCAACCAATCGTAGACTCATACCTGCACTCAGATCTGACAGCATCTCCTTACTCCTCTATAAATAATAGAACAGTGACTGTGTGCATTCTCCCGAACCAATGTGCTGTTCTTTGTCTAAAACCACCTAAGAGTGAGTTGGGAATATCTTCCTTCCCGTGGATTAGCTGTGGCAGGAGACTGACGATCCGACACTGAGACGGTGGAGGCATGTGATGGGGACTCTGGGCTGATGTGGGGGATGGAGGGCGTGAAGAGGATTGTCGACTTCAATCGCCATCATATCAACATCTTGATTCCCCCCTGAGCTCGCTGCAGCCGAGACGCGTTAAGCAGTGGCAGAGAAAAGAGTAATGAAGCTTCTCTTGAATGAAGTGAGCTTCTCTTCTGTCATAAATAGTGACTCAGATGATCTGTGGGAGTAATGAAAGGATGAGTCAAAGCAGAAACTCCCCTGTGTCTGCAAACCATTCAGACAAGTTGCTCTCCAACTTTAGAATTCAAAAATCGAGTCCATATCTATAGCTCTAACTCTGTGTCTTCTTCTTACAATATAATTTTAAGAGATCCGCTCTTTCCGTTTTTAGCAATCAGTGTGATTACAAGTAAAATAATACTTATTTAATACTTTTGTCATCTATTGTTTTGGGCTAAAATTCTACCAAATATTTCCAGCATGGCAGGTTGGTTGTGAGTACTGTAGCCTTGGGTTTGGTGGTTTTACTCTGGTTACTCCCCAGAAACTGAAGTGTAGGCTGATTTGTGTTTCCAAATTGTAGGTGTGTGTGTTTACACCTCTGGGTTGCAGGAAGATACTCAGCATTGAAACTTCCTTAACAACAATGGCCGCTGTTGTGAAGTCCGACTGTAGGTCATTGTGGCCAGACATTGCTTAGCAATGTCAACATGGCTCGATGGATGGATGGATGGATACATATATTCTCTCCCGTCTAAGCTCTATCTGATGTGTTGTGCATTTGCCAATTTCCAATAAACACATTTACACAACCCCTCCTAAGAAAAGCCAAGTGGTCTCCCAGCGTTCCATGTGGCTAATTTCCCATAATCACTTGTGGGCTAGATGGGCACGGCCATGGCTCAGTGCATGGCTTCAGCAGAGCATAACCCAGCCTGCCGTTCCACACAGCTCGCCAACGCAACGTATCAGATACATCAGCTGGCATCCCGCCTGGCTTCTCCAGCATTTCTGCCCATATGATTGAAAAGGTGTGTGTGTGTGTGTGTGTGTGTGAATATAGCAAAGTGAGATCAAAAATAGAAAAGCCATGCCTTTTGCAGAATACGCAATTGAGTTTTTGGCTTAGATCATGCATTTGCTCAGAAAACCCGACTGCCAGCTGAGGCCATGCTGAGATGAAATATATTTGTGAGTATGTGTGCGCGCGTGTATACAGCCTGAATTGAACTCGGAAGTAGTAACTGACTCCTGAAAATAAGCAAAGCAAGAGTTTTTAAAAGAGCATAAGCTACCTCTTTGCAAGAAAAATCAGGTTTATACAAGATGTTGATTTAGAACATGCACAAGTGTGTACATTTGAACAATGCTGCCATTGATCGCTGGTGTTTTGGCATTCACAGTACAGTAGCTACATACAGTACACAGGAGGTTTGGCAATTTTTAAGACTCCACTCTCAGTACAGATTTACAAAACTGTTCAAAAGTTTTGAGCCATCCCTCATTTCTTTATATTAAATTAAATGATGTGGATTACATTTAAGAAATGGGAACAAATGTTTTACTGCGACAGATTACATAGTGTCTAAAGACACATTTAAACAATTTTGGTTGTTTATGTACTGCAACTACCTCAGCAGCAACCTCATTTCCCTTCTCGTCTGTTCCAACCCGCTCAGCATCACCAGTATACTAATCACCTGCCTGATCATTATCTGCAACTGTTTCTCACAGGTTTGTGCCTTAATTTAGGTGTTTTTTTATGCTTGAATGATTCATAGGTCACTGTGTGGCTTAAAAAACAATAAAAACATTCCTTGGAAACTGGTCAGGTACAGGAACTGAACTGTACCTTAGGATACAAAAATATCCTTTTAGGAAGCATGGGAAAATATTGCTCAGGACATCAAAAACACAAGAAAGTTTGAAGCGGGGTGGCTCAAGACTTAGCCAAATCAGAATAAAACTGCATCATATAACCTCCTCAATTGGCAACCTTTTAACCCAATCAGGCTTGATCGGAATGAATTTTCAACTGCAATGAGAGGGGTGGTGTAAACCTTTGATAAATTTTAATAGGAAAATATTGGTAATGTAAATTCTTGATCCGATCATTTCTATATTCTTTCTGCATGCTTGCTCCACATGGCGGTAATGTCAGATAATGCAGTGAATAGATTTGAGAACAACTTTTTATCATCACTTCAGAGTTTTATCCACTGGCATCACAATGCAGAAGGTGGATTTTTCCAAAAAAGACACAAATCCTCTCCAAACCTTAAAAGTTGGGAAGAAAAGAAACTTCTTTTCCTATATTAATATATTCATTATACTTATGTTTCCAGCAGGTTAAACGTTCCCCAGTGATGAGAACCTTTTTGCGTATGTCAAAATAAGTTTAATCTGATTAAATGTTTTGTGAATGTAAACACCCATCTTGTCTGAGCAGCATCCATGTAAACAGTGGAAAAATAGTTTATTCTAAAATCAAAATGTTTTCAATCATATAGTAAAGAAATATTTTCATATTTTATGACAGAAAAAAAAATAAATGTCTAGTGCATATCTATGCTGCCTAATAAAGGTTCTGTGAAGGTTTGGTCGAATTCCTATGAAGGGCTTAGGAGAAGTTGTAAAAAAGTGAAGAAAAGTGTGATGACGCAGATGATGCAAGACGACATACGATCATAGCTTTACAATGTTGTCCGTTTCTAAAATCTCTATTAAAAAGGTTTTGACTAACATGCAGAACTATCATTTCTTAAAAATGGAATGTGTAATGAGGATAGAAAACAACAATATGAATTTGATGCGTTGACATTCTGAGAAAATATATATTAATATTTAATTGAACAGTTATACCATAGAATATACGTGTCATAAACAAGATATTTGACATTAACTTAATGCCACAGACTGGAAAGAAATATCCCATTATCTCCTAAAAACAGAAAAAGAAAAAAAAAACTGTTCAATTTGTTAAGGCACATGCAGCAAAAAGCGGAGTGCAACCACAAATTTACAATTGTAAACATTTAAATTAGTGTGTAATTAGTTGTATTAACAGCAATACCTTCATATTGTGAAATGATTTGATTTCTTCTGTGAATCATTTGTGATTTAAATGTAATTTGTTCTTTGAAAATTACATAATCTGTATGATATACACAAAGAATTTTGCTGACATAAAAAAGGAGCTAAACATGCTACAAAAAAAAACAGGAAGTAGAGAAGACTGAAACTTAGAACGATTTCAAGACTGCAGAAAGACTGCAACTTAACAACAATACCAAGTTGACAATATTGAACTAGTTTTTTTTTTTTTTTTTTTTTTTTTACACCTTATTCTTGTTGCTGGTGTAATATATGTACAGGTATTAATCCAGTTTGTAATATACATGCATTTTAATAAAGTTCAGAATGAGCTTATTCCTATTTTTGGAAGACAAATCATTGTTCATTGTTGATGATGATGTTTTTTTTTTTTTTCAACAATAAACTTAATTCATAAGCAGGGATTTATGCCTTTAAATTTAGCCTATAGCAATTAAACAGACAAAGATGTATATAATGAAAAAGCACAAAAATCACTAATACATACTCTGGTTTTAGACTGCAGGAGGATTCCTGCATCTTGTGATTGCAAGTGTAAAATACGTACACTTCAGTTCACTTACACCTGGGCCCTGTGGGTTTCACATTTATTCTTTTCTACAATGTCTAATCGAGGACAATGACTAAATATTAAGGCCTTTTCAGGGAAAACAGGAAACATATAGGGCAACAGACAAAAAATAAATACTTTTTGAAATATAATTCTTGCACATAGTTCCTGTTATAATTAACAAACATTTAGTCGATATTTAAGCCACGCTTTCACTGTGACAGCTATCAGTCTCTCCGGATTGATAGTCCAGATCCCACCTAGGCGTAAGAGGTGAAGCCAGTGTAGGCTCTTTGGAAATAGATGCAAGACTTGAGAACTTCTGTTCCAACACATCTTCATGGTCGGTATCTACAGTTAAAATCTGTCCAAAATCATGTTGGATATAGTCTTCATGCTGGCTTTGCTTATAGATACACATTGAACCGAGACGTGGAGAATAATCAGAGCTATCAGACGCAGGAGAAGCCAGCGCCATGGCAGCGTCTTCACCTTCCTCCACAGTCAAGCCGCCGTCCACCTCTACAACTTCCCCTTCCTCTACAACAGGATGCTGCTTTGTGACTGGCTGCATCTCTGCCACCGTCACAACTTCTTCATCGTGTAGCCGTCGTTCTGTCTGCCTCGCGGCTTTCAGTCCGCAAGAATGCATGTCCTCCTGTTGCTCGGAGGTGACAGGTGTCTCCATCTCGTCTCGACCTCCATCTGGACTGGGGCGGGAGCGAGGCCACACGTTCAGGAAGCTGTCATCGCCAGCTGTGTCTAGTTCCCATGGTAATAACCCTCCACTTCCTGTCCTGTCATCTGAACCAGTCAGGAGGACAAAGAAGATTAATGGTCATTGTTTTAGTGCCATTGCTAATGAAGTAGTGCCCTGTGGGCTAATGTGTGCAATGTAGAGGTAGTGGCAGAATCTCAACGACTCCAAGACAGCTTGCCTTATCAAGCGTCTATATAAAGTAATAGCTTTGATATAAAATACACCATTGTTGAGAATCAAGGAAGATATTTCAGAATGCCTAATTAGCCTCTGAATAGCAGCGATAGATTTATTCAGTGTTTTCATACCAGCATATTAAAAGCAGCATTTTAGTGTGAAGTCATCCATGAGGAGAAGCGATTGACACCCATTGTCTTGAATTGCTGAGCCATGTTTAGATGCATGAAAGCAAAAGGTTAAACACTTTCACAATTTTCTCGAGTATGAGTGAAAAGAGAAACAGCTCACGGTATGGCTGGTATCCATATTTATGGACCATCCCTTCTGCAAAGACGTCCCAAAACTTGGTGAATGTCAGTGGGTGAGAATTTGCTAGCATTTGCAAAATGCCATGGCATTTCAGGAGGATCGGCCATTTAGCCACCACAGCGATAAGAGTGTGTGCGTGAAGCAGAGGTGCGTTCATGAGGACACATACGGCTCGAGCTACGGAGAGTGATCAAGCTAATTATGGCTCTTTAGTGTTGAGTCGAGGGCACAATTAGAGAACAGTGGTTTCATTTACACACAATTACAGTCCCTCACCTGCAGGGGGCTGCGAATCACTCAGCCGTTCACTGGGCACGGGCTGTAAGGGAAGGCCAAGAGAGGAGGGAGGCGTGGTGTGTTGACTCTCAGTCAGAATAATGGCATCTTTACCTCCTGCTGAACACGAAGACCAAGAGAGAACATAGTGTTAACATTAAGTTTCTTTAAGGGAACTACATTAATAACATGAATGGTTCAGAATGACTGAGAAGGATTTTATAATGACAAGATGGGATGGACTAAAAAAATATATGTTAAAAATAAACAAGATGTAATGGACAGGACATTGGTGTCAGCCAAAAATCGAACTCAACCTCAGTAACCCCAACCTCCCAACACATACTCTCCTTTTTTTGACTTTCGTGAGCGGTACGCTGTAATCAACAAAAGTTATCAGCAATAAGACTTGACATTTTTTACATTTTGATTTCATTCTTGTTGCAGATTTAAATTCAGATTAAAATTGAAGTTTCATTAAATTGTATCGCACCAGTTTTGCGTGATGCTGAAACAAAATCGGCTGGACAGACATACAAATATACAGAGATATGGACATACATACGGACATACAGACAGAAATTTTTCTGAGACTGGTTATTGGTCCTCCAATTCATGAACCGTAAAGATATAATTGAAAGATCGAGTTCTAATGTACAGACAAAATCTTTCTTTTTATGTATATAGAAGATGTGGTATTGCGTACTGTTGGTTGCAGGGTGAGGCTTCAGTAGATTGGACTTGTTTGTCCAACGCATCCCCTGGATGCTCGATCGGATTGTGATCTGGAGAGTTTGGGTGACATGGGTGAGCCTTGGATGTGCATGATCCCGTAACCAGGTTTACTGGTATATAACTGAATCAATATTAACTTGTTAATCATATTGTGTTAATGGCATTAATGTTATGGCTGATAGTTGCATATTGACAAATGAGAGCGAGAGAGAAAGAGAGAGAGAGAGAGAGAGAGAGAGAGAGAGAGAGAGAGAGAGAGAAAGAAAGAAAGAGATAGATGTGCTGGAAAATGTACTAAACAAACAAACAAAAAAAAACAGAGAGAACGAGAAAAAGAGAGAGGGAGGAAGTGGCTACACACACTCTGTCATCTATCTTCATTAGTGCTAGCTGTATGCATCACAGTCTAAAGCCATATGCTGCACACAGGCAAATTTCCACTATAGAACCGAGCCATCACAAATAGCAGTTGCTGATGCTTACGTATTTGATCGGTCTTAAACAGAACTTAAATCCCAGGTACCTGGTCTCATCAAAAAGAATATAAAAGATATACAAAGACCTGCATATCAATGTGTTAAATTAGCTCAAGTTTAGAGGTACAAGTGCAGGTAAAGCATTTTATTCAGCAAAACGTACACCTGTGTCGGCCCGTGACACCTGACCTGGTTATATTGGTCATATTCTGACACACAATCTCCAAAGCATGCTTAACTTCTCCTTCTCCTCCGTCTCTCCCTTTTCATCTCTGTCCACACACCTATACACACTAAATCTGGTTACTATTGTTCCTAGGGATGAATGAGTGATGCTTTAAAAGCAGCATGTTCAGCTCTCTTGGTTTGAAAAGGTCATTGATGTGATGTAGAAAGGCATCTCAGAACCAATTAAAAACTTGGGCTAATTTGGTATGCAGAGCAGGATGGACACTTGGCACAGCCTGCTGCGCAAAGCGGAATGGATGGATGAGTGGCTATTCCCACCTGGCAGCTGCCCATCCATCCGTTCGCTCTCCGTCTCTCCCTGTGTCTGTCATTCCTCCCCCCCCCTCTCTCACACACACACTTACATATACAAAAAGCAGATTAAACAGCATGCTCTCTCTATGTCTTTCTTACTGTATACACACACGCAATACATATATGCTTGCACACACAAACTAGATATAAAGATATAAAGCTACAGTATTTTTCACAATGAATATAACTTTTCCTCATTAAAAGTGACTGTACTGTCCCATGCAAATTTGCACCTGCCTGGTTTTTTTTATGCATACAAAGGCAGGGAAGTGAAGACACCTGCCTGAGCTCATATTTTGACATGACCGTGAGTCTGTCATGTTGTCATCACCAACACTGTTCCTAAACACAAGCTGTCACCTAAAGAGACAATGACAGGCAATGGACTGACTGGAAAAATGGTTCACACAGTTCTACAACTGAACACTTTTATGCAGATGAACTGGCCGTATTTCTGCACTGTGGGCAGGTTGTGCTCTTAATATCTAATGAAATGCTGACATTTCCCCCCCTCATGGCCACATTATTCCTTTATTTTCTCCCTGGCATTAACCTGTACAGGCCGTCTGTTTTCACAAGGCCACTCGCTTTCCTCCCTGCTGCAGTTACCTTCATGGGGTGAGCCGCAAGCCACCCTGTCTCATCTACAAATTCCACTAATAACAACACATTCCCCAAATGTGTTCGTAATGTGGGCAATCATTTTTTGTAATGGATGCTTGTCAGTTTTATGGTGGTAGAAAGACAGTCTTGCGAAAGGCGAGCTTCGCTGTGCCTCAGTGCATCGGATTTGGACTTGGAAAATGGTGAAAGAACCATACTGCCCTCTTGTGGATGGAGAATGGGAGCCCTGTCATTCTCTATACCTGTTTTCAGTAAATCCATTACGGATATGAGGGAAAAGGCATACTAGGAATAATAATGCATTGAGGTACATAATCAAGTTAATCAAAAAATTGCTTTAATAAACTTGGTTCTAGTATTACAAAATATTTAGTTCCACAATGATTTACAGTGCTTTTAAGAATACAAGAAATTTAAGTGTATTATTAATCCATCCATTCCTGAGTGCTGTATCTGGTTGTGTTAGTCCCAAAAACTGTCCTGAGAACCCGTATTGGGACCCCAATCCATTGAGGAGCACCATAAATACACATATTCACACACTCTTGTATACCTAATGGCAATTTATGCTACATTCAGTGATGGAAAGTAGCAAAGTATATTTAATTTGTTACTGTATTCAAGAGAGTGCAAGATAGAGCAAGGGAGAGAGCAAGAGGTTATCGTGAGCTCAGTACTTTTGCTAAGTAAATTTAAAAGTGACTGACTACTTTTTTACTTAAGTAAAGGATTTGTGTACTTTGTCCACCACTGGTTAACGTTAACATAATTACCTGCTGGACCACCGTCCACTCTCATTTAAACATTAGTAAACCAAAATGTAATAAAGAATTACTGAAAAGTTGCTGAAACTGAAAGTTCTGACTTAAATAAATTCAAAATCATGCATTTCAGCCTTGTTCTGTTTTACTTGAATGTACCATTCGGAGTGAAAACATCTAAAGGACATCTATTTCCAACGCACCACTGAACACATCTCTATGCACTCTAGAACTGTCAGTGAATCAAAAATAAAGTTGAATCCAATTTTTTTTTTTTTTAGAAAGCTTTCTTCGTCACTAGCCAGATGAACACACTGAGCTATTCTTAAATCATCTCTATTACTGCATCGTTACCTGCGTGGAGCCAATCTGCTCCCTCAAACACCATTTAACACAAAACTCATGGCGGCTATTTTCACACAAGGGAGATCAAGACATTTGGCTAGCTGACATTTGAATGACTGATAATTAATGATTGTGTTTTAGAAAAGCTAATTGTTATATTTTTTATTGATTTGATGCAGATATTAAGCAGATTTATATACATGTTTTTTTAACATTTATTTTTTATTAAAATGTTTAGTAAGATAATTTAACATATCAGCTAATTATCCCGATTTGGATAACTTGGATCAGGCAACGCTTGGGGTACAAGTTCTGGACACACAGATGTCACATGGATGAAGTGTTTATGGGAGGTGGCTATGACAAATAAATAAGAGACAGTTAAGTGGGCAGGAGTCAAGAATCCTGCTAACACATAATAATGAAGCAAAAGCCAGATGGGCAGAAACATACTCCCTAATCCCACTGAAATGTTGTAGGTCAGACCTTAACAAGGCAGCAAAGAAAAGGAGAGAAAACATAATAAATTTTACATTCGACTTGATTTTCATACAGCAAGGCTTTGACATGCAAGTACTGCTACAGCCAGGCTAATGCAGACTACACTCACCAGCCACCTTATTATACCTGATAATTCAAGCAGTTATCCAGACCGGTTCACTGTCTGGGAGGCATCTTAATGGTATCTTAAATAATAACCCTTTGCAAACATGTAGAGCAAATCAGCATCTCAGAGCATGCAACACCAAGAGCTTGGAGGCAGAAGGGCTCCAGCAGAAAACATAATCAGAAACCACACCTTCTGCACGGCAGAAGAAAAGCCTACCATTGGCCCACCAATGCCCCAGATCAAAAAGGGAAAAAGGGCAGCTGAAAAATCTGCAAGCAAATATGTGACATCTAAACCCTGTGAATCCCAAAGGAATTTTACCAACGTCTTGAGGATTCAATGCCACAAAGAACTGTGGCTGTTCTGAGAAAAATAATAAAGTGGCCACTGAGTGTAGATGGACTGTTTTTCACTGGATATGGTGATGTAATATGATTTTTGATATAGAGCAAGATACTCCTTAACACTATGATATTCATTCCTAGTACTCTTGCCTCAAAGCTCCACAATCACATTCATTAATAAATGTGTTTGTGTCTACGTGATATAGCAGCAGAAATACGGGATGAAATGAGTTTAAAACAGCAGTTAACAACTATATGATATTAGAGTACCTGAATGTAGACCACTGCATGACAATTACCCAGATGAAGAACGCAGCACTGACCTGGTAAACTCCAAAGCCCAGACACCTCCAGAGTCTTCAGTTTATTCTCAAGCTCAGCAACTCGGGTCCCCAGAATCCTGTTACAGGAATATCAAAACCAAACCTGGAGCTGTCAGTCTACACACATCCATGCAAAAACAACCATATAGCTGTAGTAAGCATTTTTAATTGTGATCTCAGTCCAGAAACACCACATTGTGCAAAATTCACAAT
>JAAGKR010012438.1:0-15000 GCA_011419295.1 Clarias macrocephalus
TAATTTTTAAATATATATATATATATATATATATATATATATATATATATATATATATATATATATATATATATATTAGTATGAAAATATGAAGTTCCAGAGTCTCAGATTATTTTTACAAGGTTTCAGACCTTAATCAGCTCGTTAGATCTTCTGTTCTTTATTATGATAAATAATATTTTTGGAAATATTTTAACAGCTTGTTTTCTGATGATGGAACTTTATGGAAACGAGGAAGAAATGTTGAACACATACCCCGGAAACTGCAAAATGGAATAAATTAATTAGAGAAATAAGAAATAAAATGGGGATTTCACTTTTTCACAGTTATGTACTATACAACAAAGGAAATCAAGGAATCTATATAAATAAAAGAAAGGTTTTGTCTGCACATTTATCATAACTCACTCTTTCAGTGATATCTTCACGTTTCATACTTTCGAGGTCCAGAAACCAGTCTCAGAAAATTTTCCGTCTGCCAGATTTTGTCACATCATAACACAAAACTGGCTGGAAAGAATGGAATGGAACTTTGCCAGTCCTTAGATATTTGACTGCAGTTTAACCTGCACCATAAATGAAATCCAAATGTTGAGAAGAAGGGAAGTTAGCAGATATGAGCCAGATTATAAACCAAATGTTTTTACATTTCGTCAAACTGTAGGTGGGTCTTAAATTCGAATGTGGGACAGATTTTAATAAAATATAATGCAAAATACCTTAAGTAAAATAAAAATGGTAAGTAAAACTGATGTTATATGGTGGATTTAATAATCTAATTTAAAATAATCTACTAATGCGCTACTGTCTCAATGTAAACAAACTTGGCTGTAACCCTGTTCCCTGATAAAGTGGGCACAAGATGCTGCGTGAAAACACTACGGGAACATCTGTTTGTTCTCCGGTTGTGAAGCCTGTGCATGTCAAAACCGCCGAATACCTCAGCTTATAACCTCTGCCAGGCATGACGTCACCGAATAAGGTGCACCTGCAGGTTATAAATAGGAGTGAAGGACGTCTAGGCACGCCAGCAGTGCGGCATCGAAACGCAGCATCTCGTTCCCGCTTTATCAGGGAACAGGGTTACAGCCAAGTAACCCGAGACATTCCCTTTCAAAAGCTACACTCGATGCTGCGTGAAAACGCTATGGGAACAAGAATACCAACACCGCCGCACTGCAAGTGTCTGGATCCCCAGGTTGTGTAGCGTGTGGGCACAATAGCCAAGGAGGTCTCAGATCTAGGTCTGGGATGCTGACACAAGGATCCGCGAACCCAGAGTAGCATTGACATCCAGACTATAAAATCTAACAAACGTGTGTGGAGAGGACCAGCCCGCCGCATCACACACCTGCTGCAGGGGGACGCCTCTTGCCAAGGCAATTGATGAGGCAACCCCCCTGGTTGAAGGAGCCCTGATTCCCAGAGGCAAAGAGTGACCATGCGCCTCATAGGCTTGGGCAATAGCATCTCTCATCCAGTGTGACAGAGTCTGCTAGTGGCAGCCGCCCCCCGGTTGCGACCCCCATGGCAAATAAAGAGCTGCTCTGACTTACGCCACTGGCTAGTGCGGTGGACATAAATCCGAAGAGCACGTACTGGACAGAGTAAGTGAAGTCTTTCCTGAGCTGTCCGGAGCTGTGAAAGGTGGAGGACAGAAGGTTTTGAGAACGACTGGGTGCATGGTCGAGAATGGAACCTTCGGAAGATAGTTCGGGTGAGGATGCAGAATCTTTGACTAGCCCAGGGGCAAAGTCTAGGCAGGATGGGGAGACTGACAGAGCCTGCAGATCCCCAATCCTCTTCAAAGGAGTAATAGCCAGAAGAAAAACCATCTTAAGAGACAGAAGCCTGACAGGCGCTGACTATAGTGGCTTCAACCGTTTAGCTCCACGAATAAAACGGGCAACTAAATGGTCCTTCTCCACAAATACCCCATTGGTCAGAGCATCACCAGCCAAAATAGCGGCTACGTACGTTCTGAAAGTACTAGGGCATGAGCCTGAGGACAACTTTTCTTGCAGAAACTCCACCACTGAAACAATCTGGAAGTGAACTGGGTCTACATGTCTTGCCATGCACCAATTTTCAAATACACTCCATTTGAGGGCATAAGTACTTCTAGTGGAGGGAGCCCTGGCACTTGAAATGTTGTCCCCTGTGCCTGGAATCACCCAGGGTGAGCCGTCGAGGAGAAATATTAGATCCGAGAACCACACTCTGGTCGGCCAATGGGGCTCGATCAATAAGAGGCGCAAACCCTGTTGATGGACCCTCGCCAGGACTACTGGGAGCAGAACTATGGGTGGAAACGCATAAAAGCGTAATCTGGTGTGGGCCATCACGTGTGGGCCATCGCGTCCAGACCCAGGGGTCAGAGAGTAGTAAAGGGGGCATTGTGCTGCCTCTTGTGAGGTAAAGAGGTCCACCTCTGCTATGTAAAATCTTTCCCAGATTTGGCTGACTACTTCGGGGTGGAGTTTCCATTCCCCATGTTTTACAGCTTGTCTGGATAGCAAGTCTGCTCCTACATTCATATGCCCTGGAATGTAAATCGCCCTGAGGGACAGGAACTTGTCCTGTGCCCAAAGCAGAATCTGGTGTGCTAGCTTGTTCAAGCGGCGGGAGCGCAGTCCACCCTGGCGATTTATGTACGAGACCACCGCAGTGCTGTCCACCTGCACTAGGAAATGGTAGCCTCTCAACTGCTGGAGGAAGTGTTTCAGGGCCAGAAACAGCCATCATTTCGAGGCAATTGATGTGCCATGCGAGAAGATGACCTGTCCAGCACCCTTGTGCTGGACGGCCATCCAAGACCGCACCCCAGCCCGTGAGGGAAGCGTCTGTCGTTAGCATCTTGCGACGACAAGATGGACCTAAAGTGGGACCCAAAGTCAGAAACCGGGGTCTGAACCACATAGAAAGGGTACGAAGCCCCCGGCACGTAACCCTTATTAGCCTCCGGGTTTGGCCCTTGAATAAAACCCCCTGGCTCTTAGGCACAGCTGAAACGTTCTCATGTGCAGAAGGCCTAAAGGTCTCACCGTGGACACAGCTGCCATGAGGCCTAGAGATTTCTGAAAGTGATGAACAGTAACCTTCTGGCCTAGCTTGATTTCCTTCAGGGTGCTGAGAATGGATTCGACACAAGCAGGAGACAGCTGTGCCCACATTGTGACCGAATCCCATGTGACACCCAAATATGTTGTCCTCTGAACAGGAAGGAGAACGCTCTTTGTGGCGTTGAGTCTCAATCCTAAAGAATGGAGATGGGCTAGGACGACATTCCGGCGTCGAAGCGCTAGCTCCTGAGACTGGGCCAGAATAAGCCAGTCGTCTATGTAATTCAAAATATGGATGCCCTGGAGTCGTAAAGGAGCCTGAGCTGCATCCATGCATTTTGTATATGTGCGGGGTGACAGAGCTAGGCTAAATGGAAGAACCCGATACTGGTAAGCTTCGCCCCCGAAAGCGAACCTCAGGAACTTCCTGTGCTGTGGCAATATTTCTATATGGAAATATGCGTCCTTGAGATCGATTGTCACAAACCAATCCTCTGGTTGGATTTGAGAAACAATAATTTTGACAGTCAACATTTTGAATCTGGATTTCCTGAGATAGCGGTTCAAGCCGCGAAGATCCAAGATTGGACGCAACCCTCCATCTCTCTTGGGCACCAAAAAGTACCGACTGTAGTAGCCCGACTCTCTGTCTGGGAGGGGAACATGTTCTATGGCCCCTTTGCCCAGCAGAGTCTGTAACTCCTGGGCCAGCAGATGTGCTCGGTCCGGTTTCACGGAAGTGGAGACCACGCCGTTGAAATGCGGAGGACAATGTGCAAACTGGATCCTGTAGCCTGTGGCTGCAGTCCTTTGAACCCAAGGAGATACGACTAGCAGTAGTTTCCACACTGCCAGCTTCTCCAAAAGGGGCACGAGCTTTGACATTTCGGCTGGATGGGGGGGTGTTAGGTGTTGGGTATCCTGAAGTGTGGCAGGAGATGACCGAACACCCAACTTTTCGTTGGAGACCGGCACTCCCCGAAACACCAGTGGTGGCGGGGATTGAACACCGGCCTCCTGGGAGTGTCAGGGAGGAGGCCCTGCTTTGTGACGGAAATCCCGGTGCCCCTCCCTGGGGGGAGACACCCCCATGGCCCCGGGCTCACGAGCCTCAGGGCTTCCTCTTTGAAGAGAGGAAGCTCCTCAGATCCGGTCTTTTTGAGGCAGATTGAGAAGAGCGGCGAGCCCCACCCCAGTCGTTATGAGGGGGTGCGTGGCTGGTCACGCTCTCCTTCTGCAACTCACGCCTGATAGGGGCCAGACCTGGCCGGGACCGGGTGGCGAACGGTCCTGGTTCTTGAGCACGGCGGGGAAGGAACTTCACCAAAGGCCTGTTCATATAGCTTCGCCTCCCGAAACCTAGTGGCGACGGAATTAACAGCATCACCAAAGAGGCCGGAAGGTGAGACGGGGGCATCAAAAAGGACAGCACGATCCTTATCCTTGATGCCCGTGAGGTTCAGCCACAGATGCCTCTCCGTGGATATCATGGCAGCCATAGAACAGCCCACAGCACGGGCCGTCTGCTTGGTTGCACGAAGAGACATGTCTGTGGCTCGGCGCAGCTCTGCAAACGCCCTGTCATCAATAACCCTGCCGGTGCTCAGGTCCTTCAGCAGGTCAGCCTGGTAGGCCTGTAAAACCGCCATGGTGTGCAGTGAAGCGCCAGTCTCCCGGCCACCCGACAGAAACCTGTCGTCTAATCTCGAGCGCTTGGGGGAATCTCGCTTCTGCGGCCAGTCGATATGCAATCGCTCGACTGCACGCGTTATAACCTCTAATAATTCCTCATGAGCTCTGTCAACACTGGAGGAGCGTTGTGAGGAGGCTACTTCCATGGAAGCAAGAGAGGAGGATTCTTCCGCCCCTTCACACGAATCGCCGGAGTGCGCTTGCGAAGTGGAAGCTAAAACTTCCAGATCCGGCGAGAGCGCAAGAGAAAGGGGGAATTCCGTCTCTGCCAGATCTGCCAGATCAGCACGCGAGCCCCAGGAATGCGCCGCGCGCGAAGCACCTTAATAGGGGGAAGATCACAGTACTCACATTCTCACTGAAGCCCGAGGCGAGGGTGTTCTTCCCCCAAGCACTCAAGACATAATTCATGGAGATCGCCCTCCGAAAGAGATCTAAGAATCGGTGAGTTAATGCTGTTATTTCCTTTTTTTTTTTTTTGCACACTCACACGCAAACACAAAGCAGTCCTGAAGACAAAAAGATCTGAGGATGTTTCCGGTTCACTCCTATTTATAACCTGCAGGTGCACCTTATTCGATGACGTCATGCCTGGCAGAGGTTATAAGCCGAGGTATTCGGCGGTTTTGACATGCACAGGCTTCACAACCGGAGAACAAAGAGATGTTCCCATAGCGTTTTCATGCAGCATCGAGTGTAGCTTTTGAAAGGGAACACCTGCAGCAATAGATATTAATTAGAAAAGATAAAGTGAATATTTTTACTGGGATTAGTTCAAATTTTCACTTTGGCTGAAATAACAGCGCTGAAGTGATATAAGTGAATTTTAAAACGCTGGAGTTGTTTTAAGACAAAACTTCATCTTTATCCGATCTACTTTTTCCATTTCTCATCTGTGATTCTCTCTCCGATTACCGAACAGGGAGTGTATTTGTCTGACCACCAAAGAAGTACGACTTAGTGTAAACAAGGCGTCAGATATGTGATTTCTCTGTATTAATAAGTTAGACAGAGAGATCTGCTGTACAGAGAGACACACAGACATGTACGTGGACTTCAACCTGAAATAATAATAATAATAATAATATTATTATTATTATTATCACTCATTACATTAAAGATCAGCAGATTATTATTAGATTTAACATTTTAACTCTTTCTACAAACTCTTTACTTACATTAGTTTCATCTAAAAATGTATGGAATCTGGTGAGCGTTAGATCTTTTGGTTTTCTGGGAGTATACTCTGATGGAGAGAGCATGTAAGGTAAGTGATTAGTGAGTGAAAGAGTGATAAATGTTATGAGATGCCTTGCAGAGAAAGAGTGGGGAGCTACTATAGTGGTGAGTCTCTGAAGTACACACACACACACACACACACACACACACACACACACACACACACACACACACACACACACACACACAAACTTGCTCCACCAGTCTCTATTTTCCTTTTCAGGACTTTAAAAAACACACACCCACAGAAAAAGAGAGTTGTAAGACAACCCACAGCTGAAACCAAAAGTAAAATGTTTCTGTGTTTTCGCGGCTGTCGGTGATCCACAGGAGTTTACGGATCTTTACAGATTTAACTTTACAGATTCAGTTCTTCCTGGTTGATGTGAAGCTTTCTGAACACACATTGTTCCCTACTGCCATGATTACAGGTAAGAGAATGTTTCAGTGCTGTTTTCAATAGAAAAGGCAGATCCACGCAGATCCAAACAGGGAGTGTTGGACTTTTCGGGGTTTTACAGTAATCAATGGCCTGGAACAGAACTATGGAATAAAATCACTGTCAAAAATAATTGTGCGTAAAAAAAAAGATTTGTGTGTAAGTCTGTGTTTTGTCACAATTGGATTCCAAAATCTACGAGATTTTGTGTGTTTGTTACAGTACAGCTCTGAAATACAAGACTCTGACCGTTTACAGACAGAAAACTCGTTTTTACAACTCCTCCTCCTCCTCCTCGATTCCTATTCCTAGTGATGCCTGTGCATGTGGCCTTGATGACGTATTTTTGACAGCGTTCTAACACACTACATTCATGGGTGTCAATATAAAAATAAATAAATTTTCTATGATAATTGGGTTAAAAACGATATTCTAACGGTCTCTCAATTGATGAATAATGAAGGATATTTGCTTACGTACTCTGAATTCTTAGAGAAATTTGGTATTTCAATACCTCCACGTGAATTTAGTATTGTAGTTGACGCAATAACAGCAGGATTTGTGAGACTTCTTCAAGGCTTTAATGATTCCTTTAAGTATTCAATGATTAAAGAAATTTGTTTAAATGGTATTGATACTAAAGACAATAATTGTGAAGTGGAAGAAAAATTATAAATGTTTTTAAAACTTTTTTTTTTTTTTTTTTACAAATGATTATCATACACAGATCACACATAACGTGTGCTGTGCATTTGTATTCAGACACCTTTACTCTGATACCCCTATAACTATAATCCAGTGGAACTGATTGGCTTCAGAAGTCACCTGATTAGTAAACAGAGGCCACCTGTGTGTAATTTAATCTCAGTTTAAATACAGCTGTTCTGTGAAGCCCTCAGAGGATTGTTTAGTGAACAAACAGCATCATGAAGTTTAAGGAACATACCAGACAGGTCAGGGATAAAGTTGTGGAGGAATTTAAAGCAGGGATAAGATCTAATAAATATCTCAAGCTTTGAACATCTCACGGAGCGCTGTTCAATCCATCACCCAAAAATGGAAAGAGTATGGCACAATTGCTGGGGCAATTCAATCCTTGATGCCATCAAGTTGCCACTTTTGAACCTTGAGCAAGGGCCTTCACTCTAAAATGCTGGCAACGCGAAGCTTTAAATAACTCCCACAGAAACAGGAGATGAACGTGCAGGCAGCACATACGTGGAACACATGGTACAACTGCAAACCTACCCAGAATGTCAGTCCACCTAATCTGACAGGCCGGGCAAGGAGATCATTAATCAGAGGAGCAGCCAAGAAGCTCATGGTAACTCTGGAGGAGCTGCAAAGATCTGCAGCTCAGGTGGGAGAATCGTCTACAGAACAGCTATTAGTCATGACCACCACAAATCTTTCCTTTATGAAATAGTGTCTAGAAGGAAGCCATTGTCCTGATTGCAGTTCAGGACAAGCCATGTGGAGAACACAGCAAACATGTGGAGGAAGATCCTCTGGTCAGATGAGACCGAAAGTTTACTTTTTGGCCTAAATGCTACTGTACTGTATGTGTGGGGTAAATCGTTCATGGGCGTGGCAGCATCATGTTGCAGGGATGATTTTTAAATGATTTTTAAAAGAGTTAAATGGAGTTGAATGGGCCAAATACTGAGCAATCTTAGAAAAAAAACCTGTTAGAGTCTGCAAAAGACTTCCAGCAGAACAATTACACACAGGTGGGCTCTATTTATTAATTAGATGACTTTTGTAGGATATTAGATTTACTGGATTATAGTTAGAGGTAGCAGAGTAAAGGTGTCTGAATACAAATGCATGCCACACCTTTCAGATTTTTATCTGTTAAAAATATTGAAAACCATTTATTATTTTCCTTTAACTTCACAATTATGTGCCACTTTGTGACATAAAATCCCAATAAAATACATTTACATTTGTGGGTATAATGCGACAAAATGTGGAAAAGTTCAAGGGGTATGAATACAAGAAAAGGTACTGAAGAAATCCAACAAAAGTGACTCCAACATAAAGCTGAATGAGAACAGTGTTAAGTGTAGTAACAGTGTTATGACGAGGTCCTGATGGAGCATCACTGAGCACCTGATGGAGTCCAATAGACTATACAGCAAGTCTCGTCACACAGCAATTCTACAAACTACAGATGATTACTATCTAGTGCTTGTAGAAGAGAGGAGAGCTAAAAAATAAAGATTACAGCAGATCTTTTACAGATGTTGATCAGATGTTTATCAGGTCTTTATCAGGTCTTTATCAGCTCTTTATCAGCTCTTTATCAGGTCTTTGTGCTGTCTAATCCAGGAGAGTTTTCTCTCTGCTGTAGGTCTGATCCTCTCCAGGAGAAAAGGGACAGAAAGTACAGGAGGTAGGTGCTGGGGTAAAATTCACTGAATTAATAAAATCCAGCTAAATGATAATAACAGAAGATTTATTTACATATAAAACCGCAGGAACTCAGTCAGAAACTGAACCTCTGATTAAAATCCGTGTGGAGAATCACGATCAGACTGACGCTCCTTCTACAGGTACAGTTCCTCACGCTGTGGTTGGAGGTTGGTCACATCTCCTCATCTATACACTTCATACACTATGGAAATATAACAGTGGCAAAATTCCTCAATATTGAATTACATAAACTGGACAAAAACTGATCTGCGCTGTAATTTGACCTGAATGGAAATAAACCTTACAAAATTTACAATGCTTGTGTTACGTGTGCTGTGCGTGGGTTGAAGGATAGGCATAACGGCAGAGGTGACGTGGTTGAAAGTTTGACAGCAAACTAAAATGAACAGCAAACCAAATCAAACAGATGCAAGACAGGGATTAACTCAACTCAGGAACCTTTATAATGCAACTAATGTGCAACTTCAGGTCAGATGAGCACTCACAACACCTGACCGTGGTGCATTCTGGGAAATGAAGTCCAACATAAAACAAACGAAAACAAAAGGAAACAAAATGGAGTCTCTGGGCGCTTTGGCACCCTCTAGGGATATTCCCTGACAGCTTGCAATTATTGGAACTGCAGTTTATTGTAATTGTATATTTCAAATGAATGTGTAATTAAAGCATTTAAAATTCAATGGAAAAATATTGACCTTATGAAATTGCTGTTTTAAAATACAATAATGATTATTTATAAAATAAAATATATTATAAAATATAAATAATTCTAAATAAATATAAAATGAGATAGAAGTGTAAGTCGCTCTGGTTAAGGGTTTCTGTCAAATGCTGGAATGGAATGTTAAAGATAGAAGGTAGAATTTAGGTCTTCGCATCCGGGATATCACAGGAAAAGTATTTAACAAACAATGTATTGCTGATTATTGCTGTCTGTTCTGGAGTTTACTTTAGTCACAGGCTGGGTTGTCACTTAAGCGTCAGAATAAAAGCTGTTATGCACCAAAATTCCCCCTCCGCCGTAATCGCTACATTCAACGTGAAGCCAGTGATCTTTCATTCAAACACAATGATGAGTTTTCTTCCCCTGGGGTCTGTAATGTACAGTCACCTTCTGTAACAATACGGTACTCATTTCTTCAACAGCAGAAACAACAAAACTGCAGTTTACACTTTGTTGAATTTATATTTCTTATAAAATAAAGATAACAGTAACAACTTTGTAATAAATATGAATATTAATATGAAGTATTTTTTATTAATTAATTAATCAATCAATCAATCAATCAATCAATTTTATTTGTTTATTTAACATATGTCATGCGCACTCACTGCGACTGCCACTAGGACCCGGAAGTATAAAAAGAAACAAAATGGCGCCGCACATTGCTAAGTCATTGAGTTTTCCAATGCCGTCTCCAACGCTATCTGTCCAATCTCGTGAGTACTCACCATTTTGTGTCGCTGCTTCCACGTTTGGGTTTATCCTCCATGCTACACAGGCTAACTGCTAGTCTTCTGATTCGCCTCCGGTTGCCATGTGACAGAATGACTGAGCCAGCAGTAAACCCAGCGGATTACGCTCACCTCTGCGATGTGGTGGACGGACATGCTAGGCTGATTGAGTGGCTGCGCGATGAAGTCGCGGGCCTCCCTGTGCTAGCGTCCAAGAAATCGCAGCCTTGCGCGAGGCAGCTTCTCGGCCAGCTAGGCCGTCACCCCCTCCCCTCTCCGATGTGTATTTAGCTTTAGCGGACAAATGGGACGGCACAGATGGGAAGTGTAATGTTTTTTTAACCACACTGGATCTTGTGTTTGAGTTAAATTCCACGAGATACTCCACAGACTGGTTGCGCATTGCCCTTCTCGTCTCGTTGCTGTCAGGGCAGGCAGCTGATTGGGCCATGGCGGTTCTTCGCTCCGATTCGGACACAGCACATTCATATAATGAGTTCACCCGTCAACTAAAACTCTCTTTTGAACATCCTGCTGCCGAGGTGGAGACCAACTCAAAGTTATATCATCTGCAGCAGGGAGGTTCGTCCGTGAGCCGCTACACGGCGGATTTCTGGGCACTCGCCGTCCAAACCAACTGGGGAGACACCGCCCTCCGGACGGCCTACTACGAGGGACTGGCTTCCCGTATAAAGGACGAACTCGCCGGACGAGAGCTTCCCGCTAATTTGGAGGGGATGATCCAACTCGCCCTCCGAATAGACCAACAACTGCTCTCTCATCCGAGGCCAGCCCCCCGGATGCTGCCGCCTGCCACTTCATCACCATCTCCGACCACGCCACGACCCTC
This sequence comes from Clarias macrocephalus, assembly GCA_011419295.1. Taxonomy (NCBI): domain Eukaryota; kingdom Metazoa; phylum Chordata; class Actinopteri; order Siluriformes; family Clariidae; genus Clarias; species Clarias macrocephalus. The sequence goes on from JAAGKR010012438.1 coordinate 11,174, forward strand.
CACGTTCAGGGAGAGCGATGAGTGGAAGACAGCTTTCATCACCCCAACAAGACACTATGAAAGCCTGGTCATACCTTTCGGACTCTGTAACGCCCCCGCCGCCTTTCAGCAGTTAATTAACGATGTCCTCCGAGATATGTTCCTGCAGAAATTGGAAGTTGTGCGTCATTGGCCCCTACCCAAGACCCTCAAGCAACTTCAAAGGTTTCTCGGGTTTGCGAACTTCTACAGTACGGTTGCAGCTCTTTTAACTGCCCTGACATGACCATCATCTCACCCCTTTATCCTCAACTCTACCGCCATCTCCGCCTTTCAGGAACTGTGTCATCGCTCCACCACCGCACTAATCCTCCTCCATCCAGATGCATGTAAGCCATTCGTTGTGGAGGTGGACGCTTCGGATGTGGGCGCTGGAGCCGTTCTCTCCCAACGAGGTCCAGATCAGAAGCTACATCCTTGTAGTTTCTTCTCCAGGAAATTTTAACCCAGTCAGCAGCGATACGGGGTAGGGGACTGCGAGCTGCTGGCCATAAAGTGGGCCCTGGAGGAATGGCGACACTGGCTCTAGGGCACCAGAGAGCCATTCATCATCTGGACTGACCATCAAAACCTAATCACCATCTGGAACCTAAAACAGCTCAACCCAAGACAGGTGCGGTGGGCTCTTTTCTTTGAGCACTACAATCTCCATCTGTCATACCCCACGCCTGTCCTCCCACCATCCAAGATAATCGCACCTCTTCGCTGGGATTTGGAGACAAGGGTTCGCCAGGCACAGGCTGCGGAGATGGAACCGGCAGGAGTGCCGCCTGGACGACTCTACGTGCCTTGTGACGTCAGAACAGAGGTCCTTCAATGGGGCCACTCATCCCCCCTCTCCGGACACACCGGCACCAAACGCCCTCCAATTCGCCCGGCGTGCCTTCTGGTGGCCGTCCATGGCAAAGGATGCAGAGGAATTCGTCCAGGCGTGCCCAGTGTGTGCCAGGGCTAAAGACACCAACCAGCCAACACTGGGGGAACTTCAACCACTCCCGGTTCCCCGTTGGCCCTGGACACACATTGCCGTTGACTTCATTACGGGCCTGCCGGCCTCCAAAGGCAAGGATACCATCATGACCATCATCGACCGATTCTCCAAAGCTGTGCACTTGGTGGCCCTCGCCGGGCTCCCGTCAGCTAAGACCACAGCCGAGCTGATATTAGAGCATGTAGTCCACCTGGATGGGTTCCCAAAGGACATTGTCTCGGACAATCGGCCCCAGTTCACTGCCCAGTTCTGGAAGGCCTTCTGCTGTCTGATCAACTCCACCTGTAGTCTCTCATCCGGATACCACCCTCAGACTAATGGTCAGACGGAACGGGCCAACCAACAACTGGAGCGCTATCTGAGATGCTTCGCTGCCGATCTCCACTCGGTGGCGGATGAAACGTGAAGATTGTGGGAGAGTTCAGCCCAGATGAGGTAGCAGACCCAGGAGTGCTGACGATCGTCCGAGTTGAGTCCATTTGAGGTATGCCACGGTTTTCAACTTTCGATGTTCAACCACCAAGAATCAGAGGTTGATGTGCCATCGGCCCAACGGTTGGTCCGTAGGTGTCGGCGGCTGTGGGACCAAGCAAGAGCAGCCATCCATCGTGCCAACACCCGCTACACCACTCAACATCGCCGTCGACACCCTCTGGGTCGGTTGTACAATGTAGGTGACAGGGTCTGGCTATCAACAAAGAATCTGCATCTCCACACAGAATCCCGTAAACTTTCACCTTGGTTCATTGGCCCTTACCGTGTCACCCTACTGATCAACCCTGTCACCTACCGGCTACAGATGTCTGCGGCGATCCGAACCCACCCGGCATTCCACACCTGTCAGTTCAAACCCTTCAGCACTTCACCTATGGTTCCACCCACCCAACCAACTCCTCCTCCCCAGATCATCGAGGGTGGTCCCGCCTATACTATACGCCGGATCCTTGACTCACGGCCTCGGGGCAGAGGTATGCAGTACCTGGTCGACTGGGTGGGCCCCGAGGAACGATCTTGGATCCCGGCCCGGTTCATTCTCGACCCTGAGCTTATACGGGACTACCGTCGTCGGGTATCCTCCACCCCAGGATCGTCAGGAGCCAGTCCTGGATGGAGGGGTACTGTCATGCGCACTCACCGCGACCGGCACTAGGACCCGGAAGTAGTACGGTTGCGATTCAGGAAGTATAAAAGGAAACAAAATGGCGCCACACATCGCTCAGTCATTGAGTTTTCCAATGCTGTCTCCGACGCTATCTCTCCAATCTCATGAGTACTCCCCATTTTGTGCCATTTTCCTGATTGAGTGTGTGTTGTTAGAACGCAGGTTTAATTGGGTAAACTCTTGCTCTCTGCGTGAGAGAGTTCTAATAATAAATTGCGTGGTTATCCTGCCTGCTCGCGCTGCTTCCATGTTTGGGTTTATCCTCCATGCTACACGGGCTAACTGCTGGTCTTCTGATTCGTCTCCGGTTGCTGTGTGACAACATAACTGAAACAAAGAATACATTTATAATAGCATTAACAAATTTAAATAAACATTAAATTTAAAAACACTAAATCTGTTTGTTTGTGTCAAACAGACACAAACAAACTCACATGACCATCTGAGATGTTATTAAAGATGTTTTGTTTGGTAAAGATTTATGAAACTTTTGGAAGACATGTTCAAATTGCTCACATTCACAGTGTACGTTGGATTTGGAACAGAACAGAGTGAACGACAACAACCTCCCGTCATCATTCATTAAGTGATGAACTGAAACAATCAAGACTGCACAGAGATTTATATATAAATAAAATAAATCTATTGTTCCATACTGGGGTTTGGTGTGGAGTGAAGTTATGATTTGGAAACAGTGAAATCGGATCTTAATAGGAAATCATTCTTAACACACTTTTTAAAAAAACCTCTAGGAACAGAAAACCAAAAGTTATTTTAATTTGTTACGAAATGTTTTAGACATTTAATTTTTAACAAGCCATTTATAAGAAAAGGCAAAGAACTGTAATCCACCATTTTCATAATTGCAAAAGGTTAATACCTGAATATTGGTCACCTGATTTTGTGAGGTTGGAAAATAATGAAGATTGTATTTTTAAACAGCCATTTCAATATTTTGATAAAGTATTTTTGAATTACATTAGCATTTAAAATGTACAACCACAATAAACTGCAGTGCCAATAAGTACATGCATTGTAAATGATGGAGGGATTTTTTTCCATTCAGGTCAAATTACAATGTAGAAAAATTCAAACATTGTTATTGCAACAAGTTTTTGTCCAGTTCATGTAACTCAACATGCTCTTTTACTTTGAAGAATGTTGCCACTGTTATACTTACACACACACACACACACACACACACACACACACACACACACACATTTATATATATACAGTGGAACCTTGGATTACGAGCATAATCCGTGCTTGGATTATAAGCACGGAAGTGGGCTCGTATTCCAAAACACTCTTAAACCAAATCATCATTTCCCATAAGAAATAATGAAAACTCAAATTATTCGTTCCACAGCCCCCAAAAATAAATACATAAAAATAATTAATACAATCTATATAATTAAAATAAAACAAATTAATCTACACTTTACCTTAAAAAAAAGTACAAATAAATCCTGACATAAGTGTTTCCATTGGTGCGCGCACGCGCCGTGTGGGTGTGTGTGTGTGTGTGTGTGTGTGTGTGTGTGTGCGTGGAATTAGCCCCTTCACTTGCCTCGTTTTACACGGTAACACTCCTCCTCCCTCTCCCCATCTCGCTTTTTCACAACAGTTTCA
>JAAGKR010012439.1:5815-15862 GCA_011419295.1 Clarias macrocephalus
AGGATGTTCGAAGGTGAGCTTTAGCTGACGAATGAACTCATTGTAGGAATGGGCTGTGTCCGAATCGGAACGCAGAACCGCCGTGGCCCACTCAGCTGCCTGCCCCGACAGCAACGAGACAAGAAGGGCAATGCGCAACCGGTCTGTGGAGTATCTGGTGGAATTAAACTCAAACACAAGATCCAGTGCGGTTAGGAAAACACTACACTTCCCATCTGTGCCGTCCCATTTATCCGGTAAAGCTAAGTACACATCGGAGGGGGGAGGGGGTGGCGGCGCAGCAGCCGCTACGACTGACGGTGGCCTAGCCGGCCGAGAAGCCGCCTCGCGGAGCGCCGCGTTCTCCTGCCGCAGCTCCGCGACCTCTGCGGCGCAAAGCCGCAATGTCTTGGACGCTAACGCGAAGAGCCGCGACCTCACCGCTCAGCTGCTCAATCAACCGGGCATGACCGTCCACCAAATCGCAGAGGTGAACGTAATCCGCTGGGTTTACTGCTGGCTCAGTCATTCTGTCACGAAGCAACCGGAGAATGATCAGAAGACTAGCAGTTAGCCCGTGTAGCGTGGATGGTAAACCCAAACGCGGAAGTAGCGCGAACAGGCAGGATAACCACGCGATTTATTATTAGAACTCTCTCACGTAGAGAGCAAGAGTTTACACAATTAAACCCGCGTTCTAACAACACACACTTAATCAAGAAGATAACCCAAGATGGTGAGTACTCACGAAATGGAAGCGATAGCATCTGAGACAGCATGGGTAGACTCAATGACTGAGCAATGTGAGGCGCCATCTTGTTTCCTTTTATGCTTCCTGAAATGCGACCGTATTACTTCCAGGTCCTAGTGCCGGTCGTGTTACGAGTGTGCATGACAATATATTTTAATATCTTTCAAAATAGTAAATCAATTAAGCCAATTAAGGTGACATTTCTATTATAAATGATGGGGATTACTGATTATTAGGCCCACACACGAAATTTTGCTGCATAGAGCTCATTGAGCCAAAAAACTTTCGAACTGCATGTCCTGGGCTAAACTCAACAGGAGGCCGGTTATTTTGGGTCGTTCGCAAAAACGCACCCAATGGATTTTGATATACTCCTCCTAGGGAATTTATACGATCGTCACCAAACTGGGCCGATGTGATCTAAAGACATTGAGGATGCAAAATTGCGGAGGGATTTTTGATATCTCAAACGGGTCAGCCGTCCTAATGTCTTAAACTTACGCTGGCATTATATTGAGTGACATTATATTCAGTGACATCACATTCAGAAACGTCATAGTGGACGCTTACTTTCCAGCATCTGCGGCCTATTGAACACACAAACACATCGCACATGTTAACACTCACACGTCTCGCACACACACATACACACGCATGCACACACACAAATACACTCATCACCCACATGCACACATACATACACAACCATTACAAATGTGCGCACACACACACACACACACAAACACACACACCTCTAACGACGCACACACATGCATAAACACACTTATGTCACAATGTTAACACTCTCACACTTACACAGATGCACTCACACACGTATACAAAAACACACTTATACTCTTGTATGTTACACATCAGAAGATTTTAACACTCACATTTCTCTCACACGCCCACACGCAAAAACACACACCCACACACACTTACAAGTCACATGTCTCACACACACATCACACACATACTAACACATCCATCACTAATGTTAACACACAGACTCACACACACACACACACACACACACACACACACACCTCTTTCCCTCACTCTCACACACTCTCTCTCTCTCACACACACACACTAACGCACTCAACAAATGTTTAGGGCCCAAACTGTTATTGATAGAACGGAAGCCACCTTTTGTTTATGTGTACTTTTACTATCATAATCTGTGTTTTTTTATGCATGTCTTGTGGTGTCACTATGCACACCATAAAACCCAGTTCATGTTACATGTTGCAGGCAAGTTTCATAATTTAATAATAAATTTTATATTAACGTAATAAAAAGCAAGGTTTAATAATCACGAGACATTCACTGAGAGCATGAACATAATTAAAGTCATTAGTTTTTATGTTCTTTTTATTATTATTTCTTATATTATTCCCAAACCATTGCCTCTAATATCGCAAGAAAACGTTCATGTTAATGTAGCCCCGTAAGGTTATGTACAGCTAAAAGAGAGAGTAAACTATTGCCCCTATTAATTTTTTAAAGTTCAGTAGCGTTTGAAAACTACTGTGGTACTGACTGATTCTGTGCATGTTTCTTTAAGTGTGCTGTTCGTGTAACAATCGGCTACTAGTGGAGGCACCCTAACTGGTACAATAGGCTGAGGATTGGGCGTGGACGCTAGTAGAGTGTAAGGGTTCAGCATGTAATGAGTGAGTTCAGGTGTACTGTACACGCAAAAAGGAGTTTTTTCATATAACTGTTTTACAGGTAAGCTGATGTTAATTAATCTTCAAGTAATGCACAACAGATTACACATGTGTTCATGCAACTGTATTTGGTACCAGAGTAGTTTCAAAATGGTTGAACTCCGTGTTAATTAAGCATGCTTGAGCCTAAATCGACACACAATGGCGTTGATAATTTGAGTAAAAGGTCATAACATTCAGCAGGTACAAAAATAAGGAACAAATGCTTAAAAATAGATGAAAGTGGGTAAGGAGTGACTGATTGATGTCCTTAAACGTTAATTCAATTCACAGGGAGCCGTGTGTGGTTATTTTGGAAGCTAGACAGAAGAGCACGTGTGGATAGACTGACCTGCTCGCATGCTGAAGCCATGCTATTCTTTCAGCCATTGGGTTTAACCAGCATCTTGTTATATTAGGTCAGACTTGGTGTTAAAAGGTATTTTGTTTTACCTGTTAAAGCAGTATAATCTGATCTTTGACTGATGTTTATGATTATCAGTTATGTAAGTTTAAAAGTTTGTCTGTTGTTAGGTTTGATAGCAGAATATCTGTGTCATGTAACATATTGTTTAGATGTGTATTTAGAGGATTGGGCATGGACGCTAGTAGAGTGTGAGCGTTCAGCATGTAATGAGTGAGTTCAGGTGTACACACGAAACGGAGTGCTCCGGGTTTAAAAGTGTTTTCATGTAACTGTTTTACAGAAATAAATGAAGCATATGCGCAGGCTGCAATGATGGCCCTTTTCCTCCTTCTCCGTTTCGCAAACTTTGCATATATCGCGGAGCTAGCATCAAGCATATTTCGCCTTCGTCCATCTAGTGTGTAGTGCAAGAACCTCCCTTTAAATATACGCGATGTTTCAGACGGTATGGCAAGTGTAAACACTTGAATCGGATATGGGTCATAGTTGAAAGAACGTGTAAACAGACGGTCAGAAAAATCAGATATAGGCAACAAATCAGAATTGGGTATCGAGACCTGCAGTGTAAATGGGGCTCAAGAGTCACCTCTGCTGCGAAGGATAAGTTTATCCAAATCACCAGCCTCAGCTTAACCTACATGTGTTCATAAGAAACAATGAAAACTCAAATTATTCGTTCCACAGCCCCCCAAAAAATAAATACGTAAAAATAACAAGTACAAAATATAAAGTAAAAATAAAACAAATTAACCTACACTTTACCTTTGAAAAAAGTAAAACTAAATCCCGACAGATAACACGTGGTCACAGTGTTATAGTAAATAGTACATATTCACAGATGTTAATTATACCAGTGAGAGACGCACACTAGGACCGCTCTTAGTAATCGCAGGGAAGACGCAGAGACAATTGCACTGCAAGAGAAAGAAAAACCATTGGCTCAGTTGTGATCATGTGATGCTCGACGGCAAAGACTTGCTCGTTTTTCAAGTCAAAGTTTATTAAAAATCTTTGCTCATCTTGTGGAACACTCGCAAACCAGGTTACTCGCAATCTGAGGTTCCACTGTAATCTACTCCACTGTTTATTTTAGATTCTCTGTTATAAGCGAACTCCTCAACATCAGCATTCCTGAGATTGGAAATCACTTCTACCTCCATCAAAATATAGGACAGCTCTGTGTAACTTGTTAAGAGTATCAAGGAAATGGCATTTAGGCAGAGATTGTTTGAAAATTTGTTTTAGTAATATTTAGTGACATGCGTTCAAAAAAGATAGTGGCGGACAAAAATGTTCTTTTTTTTTTTTTAACTAACAGCTGTCAGGTTTAACCCCTAGAGGGTGCCTTGCGCTCTGAGACTTTGTGTAGTTTCTTTTGTTTAAACTTAATTTCCTATAATGCACCTCGGTCAGGAGCATTCACCTGAACCGAGGTGGCTAATTAATTTTGTATAAATAGCCTGTTTAAGTCAAGTTATTTTGTCTTGCATCTGTTTAGGTAAGCTGTTTTGGTTGATCTGTTTTGGTTCTGTGATTATTCTGCTGTTTTGTTTGTTTATAGTTTCAAGTTTAGTTTGTTCCTGTTAAGTTACCTGTGCTTTTGTTTGTTTTCTTTATGTCATTAAAAAAAACTAATTCTCAACCTCTGTGCTTATGCCTCGCCTGCTACAAACACAGAATGCAAGACCCATACAGTGGCATAGCAGAGGGGCCTTAAATATATATTTTTGGGGGGGGGGGGGGGGGGCTGTGACAGTGATGCCATGGCGGGCGGATTTAACGGACAGTCGGCTCACCATCCGGCGTAACATCAGGGAGCGCGCAGGAGCAAATGGAGCAAGATCCTGCGGAGCACCCCGAGGAGAGACTGGACGAGGTGAGTGAAAGGTAAAGCTGAGCTGGGAAGGCTCTGGGCTCGTGATACAGCGTGAACCCCTCGGAACATCACACGAGGGGGAACCATATGAGGAGTATCGGCGACAAATATGTGTCATCCAGGAGCAGGCGGAGGAGCTTGCCATAAAGATGGACATATGCCGCGCCGCACAGTTCTAGGAATGTGGAGCAGATGGAGGAAGCAGCAGCAGTCGAGGAGCAGCTAGCCCTGCTGGAAAAGGAGACATACGGATTAACCTCTGGTGCCACTCAGTGGAGGCCCAGACCTGCCAGAGAGCCTTAGTGGAGATCCAGACCTGCCAGACAGCCCCGCTGAGGGCCAGTTAACCCAGAGAGCTCTGCACGGCTTGAACCACTGCTTGCCCCTCCGCCCGGCTTCAAGGACGTAGTTCCGCTGCCTTGCTCCGTCGGCGAGCGCCCTCTGCCGCCCTGCTTTGACGACGGCGGGCCAGCTCCGCCGCCCTGCTTCGGCGACGGCAGGCCATCTCCGCCGCCCTGCTTCGGCAACGGCGAGCTCCCTCCGCCGCCCTGCTTCGACGACGCCGAGCAATAAATTGTACTTATTTTTTAGTAAGTTGTGGTAGGAGCAAGCCTATTTCATTGGTAAAATTAAATGCTTTGATATGGTGGTGAGGGGTTAATGTTTTTTATTATTAAAAAAATGAGAATGCATTATCATAAAGTCATCGTTTAAAATTAGCTTTTTCTTTGTCCTTAAATATTTATTATAAGTTTTACATTCATCACTTAAATATCGTATTCATCCAGGGTTTGTTGAGAATTTGAAAAGGGGGGAATGTTTCATATTAAATCCAGATGGAGCACTGTATCCTGTTATCCCTCACAAGTTAAATAATCAGGTAAATTAGTCAGAAATTCATGTTCACATTAAGTATTTTTGTGTATTGACGAGAAAAAACATCTTTTATTAAATCCATACATAGTTGTACGTCCTTAACAAAAATGCTTGACATAAATATCAGTTATATTTCAGCACTAAGTGATGGTGTGTTATCCACAGGTGGAACCAACATGATGGGAATGATATCTGCAAAATATGGAGATGACTGGAGCATTGTTTCATGGTTTGTACCTTGGAGATGAGACAAGAGGGACCTGACAGACCTTTCCCATTGTTGGAATCAATGCTATTGAAACAGACTCTTTGGTGGAGGATGTTGATGTTTTTTGTCTTTGATATTAAGTACACAAAGCAGTCTCCAGCATACTGAAGATCATATTGATAGACACGAGTATTCATCTGTTGAATTTTTGAGGACAAATGTGAGTTTCACCACACATTTAATCAATAATATTTTTATATAAGTTTTATCGTTTTTGTTTTTAATGTAATTTTAAAGGAAATTAAATAGTAATAGTTAAATAACTAATAGTTAAAATATTAAGATGGGGAATGTTTGATGTCAAGTGGCCATTATAAGATTTGTATTGAAAACATCTATATAAAAAAGTGTTTAAACATTGTATTAAATACAAAAAGAAAAAAAATGCAGATTTACAGGGGCCTCTTGTTTTTATTATTTTACAGAGTATGTTACATTTATTTTATATTTAACAAATGGTCGCCTTGGGATTATATGGTTTTGTCTGACATTTTTGTCAAAATTGAGTTATTCAAATTTTCTTATTCTGTGACAATTTACTCACATAATGTGAAGCTGTGTACATTTTGGGTCTTTTTTGAAAGAAAAAAAATCTAATGGAATGTGTCAACCCAGCGAGAGTGTCGGTTTAACCCACTGGTTGGGTCAAATAAAATAACCCAGCACTTTAACATGTTACACAGCAAGAGTGTCAGTTTAACCCACTGGTTGGGTCAGATGAACAATCCAAAATTCTGGGTTAAATGGTACAACCCAGCACTTGGGTCAAAACAACCCAGCGCATGTTCTGTCCATTAGTGACCCAACGGCTGGGTTATGGTTGGGTTGTTTTTAGAGTGTAGTTACCAGTGGTTATGTTTGTTTTCTTAATGTTATTAAAAATAACAAAATAAAAGTCTCAACCTCTGCGCTATGCCTCACCTGCTACAACCTCACTACATCCCTAAAAACAGCAAAGAAGCAGCGTGTCCGTGTTTCACTTTGCGTTGTCCAACTGCTAAAATATGTAATTTTTATCTATTTATATTAAATTATTAAATGTAAAGTAAGCAACTGCTTATTTTAGATTGTTGTAACAAACACTTTATCACTTCATTAACAGGACGTTCCCTGTTTTTCACACCCCTCAGGAATACATGCTTCAAACTGACAGGTGGCATTGATGGTTTCACAAAATGCTGTCCACTCACTTTTTATCAGCATGTTCCTTAATTTTTTTTTTTTTTACTTTTACTTCCTCCTCCTTGTGATTGGAGTAGATAACATTGTGCAGATGAGTCACACATCTATAAGCATGGTGCTGATTTTACCATTTAACTTTTTCACTGTCAAAACTACAATACTCACTACTATATGAAGCCTACTTTGCAGCTCTGAGTCTCATACACAGTATCATCACTCACTGAAAGTAAGTGTAGGACGCTTCATAAACAACTTTTATGTCCTATTCTGAGGTAGAAATAGTAATGGGGAAAGGGTAGCTCAGTGGCTAAGGCGTTGGCCTACTGAGAAGGTGCCAGGTTCAAACCCCAGTGCCACTGTTGGGCCCTTGAGCAAGGCCCTTAACTGTTACCTGCTCAGTTGTTTAAGGAGTTTAAATGTAAGTCGCTTTGGATAAGGGCATCTGCCAAATGTTATATTTTCAGTCCTAAACTGAAAGAGCATGATTCCTAGGACTTGTACTGAAATGCTTAGTAAATATGGGCCCAGGGCTTTCTGGAAGCATAACAAGATCCTGAGTAAGTATAACAGGATTAGGAAACATAGCATTGCTAACGGCAAGCAAAACCCCATTTCTTCAGCATCCTCTGCCTCTCTTTACCTTAAGGTCTGGGGGGAATCTCTTCAACCTAGACACTGCCAGACTCTGAACTCCCACCTTCACGGTTGGTACGGGGTTCTTCACGCTGCACACCCCTGAGTTGTGTACAGAAGGGCTTATGCCTAATGGCAAACCAGGAGCCTGCCCAGCTCAGCTGCGCTGCTCCGTCACCTCTGCTAATCTCCTTCCTGGCGGAATGTGTGACATCATGTGTCCTTACCCATGCTCGCGAGATGAAGTCAAGTCAAGTCAAGTAGGCTTTTGTCATTTCAACCATATACAGTTCAGTGCACAGTAAACCAAAACAATGTTCATACAAGATAAATTAACAAAAATAGCTAAGAACTACACAAAAAGACAAAATAAAGTTCATGTGTGCAAACAGTAACAAACACAACACAATGCAATACACTGTGACAGCATAGTGCCAACCAGTACACAGAGGTGCCTTGCGAGGTTTGTCATAGCCCCATCCCCTCCCAAATTGTTTAGGGTAGACCCATCTGCTATGCTACAATGTTGGTCTTGCATTTTGTCATGATTGGGACTGCAGGAATATTGCAAGTGCAGATTATGGCATTTATTAAAGAACAGAAAACATAAATTAAAACAATAACAGGATCAAGAATAGCAGATCAACATTAACAAATCAGAATTAAACACAAAACAGGTGCAAGACAAATTCATTACAAATAGACAAAATATAAAATAGACAAATAGATTCTTAAATAAGGTCACTAATCAATACAATACTGAACAACTATGAACAACTGTAAAACAAGAAACCATGAACACTCTTATCATCATAAAAGTCAAAAAGCAGCTTACCTTGGTGAAAAAAGGTATGCTATGCATATTAAATCCTAGCATGCCAAGGCACACTTCAGTGTACGTGCAGCCAGATTAACAATTAGTATACTTGATGTTTGCTATTTTAGTGTATTTTACTTGTAATTACATTATACAAAGCACAATTGTAAGTGTATTAAGTGTACCTTTATGTGCTAAAGTGGAAGAACTTCAAGTAAATTTTGTACAATTAAAGTATAAGGCTCTATATGTACTAATGTACATACCTGAAAATAATGTATATAAGTACATAAAAATTACTATTTTATTGCAGCAATAGTTTGCTCAGCTATGTTTCTGGCTAATTCCAAAGTACACTTTGTAGTTAATAATATACATTGTTATATTATGTATTACAAACAATCATCTACACTACTTCAAATCAAATATGTTACTAGTACATTAAAGGATTATAAGACCTTTTACCAAAGCTGAATGCACTTCTTTGTTGTTCTTTCAGCTGCTCCTGTAAAGAAGTCACTATATTGGACCACCTAATTCACATATTGGAACAAGTTTTACACCAGTTGCTCTTCCTGACACAACCCTTTCATTTTATCTGGGCTTTGGACTGGCTTTGTGTTGGCTGGTTTTGGCCATGACTGGGAATCAAACTCAGGCCCAAGAAGTCTAACACTGCATTCAATGCCAACAGTTTCTATTTTATAACATGTTTTAAGGCCATTGAAATACATAATATTCACACCATTATTAATGACTACTAATGATTAAAGGGAGTTTTCATTCATGAGTTCAAGGGTTTTTAATTAAACTACACATGGTTACAAATAAAAACAACCAAGAAACTTGACCATATTTCTAAAAAAGATCCGAAGAACTTAACAGTCCAACAAGGATTGGTTTTCTGGAGGGAATAGAATCGACATCATAGTCACCTGACTTGAATCCAATAGAAAAAAATGTAAAAGCATGCAAACCCAAGAATCTTACTGAATTATGGGACATTTCCCAAAAGGCATGTGCTAGGACTCCAAAGAAATGCTGCCAAAAACTAGTGAGACTGCCTCGGTTGGTGACGTAGCTTCCTGTTTTTCGCATTGTTCCCGCGAAAGTTCCTCGTCTGTTTGTAACAGTGTTTTAGATTATATTTAGTTTATATATATATATCTATATATATATCTATATATATTTTTTTTTTTTCCTGTTTTTACTAAATAACAAACTAGTTTTTACGCTTTAATACTACTGGACTTTATCAGTTTTTTTGCGCTTTTTGGGAGAACGCGCGTATCATCTCACCAACAACAAGCGAATCTATCACCAAATAATCACAACTCCGGCACAAAGGTACATTATTATGTCTACCATTAAGTTCGCTCAGTGTGTGGAGTGCAGGATGTTTAGACATTCTTCCTCCGTCATTAGTGATAACTTTATTTGTGATAGGTGTGTGTTAGTTAGCACCCTGACGGAGAAGATATTAGCATTAGAGGAGCGCATCCAGACTTTAGAGAGGGTTAGTGAGC
>JAAGKR010012441.1:0-13496 GCA_011419295.1 Clarias macrocephalus
GCATGGATGCCCCGTGTGGTCTGCCTGGATTTGCATGGTGGCTGGGGATGGTTTCCATTAAGACTGTCCTATCATCGATTGATGCTCTGGGGACCTGTGACTTCAGTTGTTCGATAGCTCAGGACTGGAATCTCCTACAGTCTACCTGAGCCTCCAGGAACAAACTGGACTCCTTTTAATTTTAATTTTAACACATCTCCTGTTACACTGAACTTCCAGTACACATTATTAAGTTGATCAATCCCTGCTATCCGTTATCACCCAGATGAGGATGGGTTCCCTGTTGAGTCTGGTTCCTCTCAAGGTTTCTTCCTATTACCATCCCAGGGAGTTTTTCCTTGCCACCGTCGCCCTCGGCTTGCTCATCAGGGACAATCTTATCATTTTGATTCATACACATTGCATACAGACTTACTTCTTTTTATTGTGTAAAGCTGCAGCAGCTGCCTCCCTCTGGCCCTGTCCACTGGATGCAGAGTGTACATTCTCACTCAACCAGTCTCATCCACACACACACTCAAATGCATACAAATGGACAGACACACACAGAGACCTATGCAAACTGAGACACACACACACAGATATAGAGCTCTCATGCGCTCAAACTCCTAGACTTTTCCACTAGCACACTGTTCCTATTCTCCACTTCTTGATGGATTTAACAGTTTTGAACTCTCTCGCTTCCGCCTTCACGACCATGACTCAGTTTAATGTCTTGGTATTATTACATCATGGATGGATCACACGGCTCTGACCAAACGCTTCCGCCTTCGCGACTACGGCTCAGTCTCACGTTTCAGCCCTACTACAACGCTACGGATCTCGCTGCTCGGCTCCTATGCCTCCACTCTCACTACTGCAACATATTGGGAGAACCACGGAGCCTCACAGCGTGCACCATCACCTGCACCTGGATCCATCTCCACAGCCCACAATTTTCGAGTTTCTACTATTGCTGTCATCCATCAAGTCCCTGGAAGCGAAGCCCTTTTTTTTTTTGGACTGGAGGGATCATTATTAGGTGGCCTCACCACCACGGGCTATCCTCGGCAAACAACATAAACCGAGTATGTAAGCAAAGAATTGCTTACCTTTGTAGGTGGCCACCTGTTTGTGCTGCTCGCCAAGGAGGCCTATGCCGATCAGTCACACCCTTGCTCCTTTTCCAACCCTGCTCGCAGCTCCAAAAATGTTGTAGAAAATAGGGTTCTGCTTCCAGAAGATTCCAACCTTTATTTATGAAGTCATAACGGTCGGAGTTAGTCAATGGAGCAACTAAAACACTTGTCCGTTTCTCCCATTATATATACAGTACACTATACATTCCTCCAACATCCTATTGGGGGCCATCTTCAGCGCACAATGAAGGCGCCCCAGTGTATAGCTCAGATTTCCTGTGTAAGCACATTTCTAGATGCCTATACCTTACCCGGCTACACACATTAAGAATAAGTACGCATGCACATTTCAGGCCTACAGGCTAAAGCCGATTTATATCAAAGTTGAATACATATTATTTCTTTAAATGTATTAAAAATCATCTCACATCTGCCAGTCAGGAAAAGGGAGATCCACTAAGACAGAGGTGGCCTGCATCCACTGACCTTAACTTTTCAATTCAATGTTATTCGTATAGCACTTTTAATAATTGTCATTGTTGCAAAGCAGCTTTACACAATCAAAAAGGTTTGTATGAAATGTGAATGTGTATGAATCAAAATGATATGATTGTCCCTGATGACAGCGGCAAGGAAAATCTGCCTGAGATGGCAATAGGAAGAAACCTTGAGAGGAACCAGACTAAACAGGGAACCTATCCTCATTTGGGTGATAACAGATAGCAGGGATTGGCCTGCAGTCATACTGTGTGTTAGGAGGCAGGAAGTTCAGTAACTGTAGGATACTCCAGTCCTGAACCATCAAGCGACTGCAGTCACAACTGCTCAGAGAACAGCTGTCTGCATGACCTGAGGCCAGGACCGTCTTCATGGTAAATGGAACCGCCCCCAGTCACCTCACGCATCCTAGGCAGACTGCACGGTGCATCCATGCAACGAGATCTCCAACCAAAAGCAGGGCACCAGGACGAGTCAGACTGATCCAGAGGGCAGAGGGGTCTGGATGACTGGTAGCTCAGGAGTGGCATGTGTAGCTCGACAGGGAGAGGGAAAGAAACCGGGAGAGAGAGAGAGAAAAGTAAAGAGCAGAAGAGTATGAGAGATAACAACAGTTTGGTATGGTCACAGTCATGCGATGTATGAGGTAAATGTATATTTAGTGCAGAGTGTAAGCAGAGACTCCAACAGGACTTAAAGGTTCCCCAGATTTGTTCCTTTACGTAAGACAAATCTATTTACAAAAATGCCTGGCTAAATAAATAGGTTTTTAGCCTAGACTTAAACACTGAGACTGTGTCTGAGTTCCGAACATTATTTGGAAGACTGTTCCATAACTTTGAGGCTTTGTGAGTAAAAGCTCTGCCTCCAGCAGTAGTTTTCATAATACATGGTACTGATAAGCAGCCTGCATCCTTTGATTGAAGTAGGCATGGCTGATCATAAGACACAAGCAGTTTACTCAGATACTGCTGCGGGAGACCATTTAATGCTTCATTTGATGCTCAAAAGTAGTATTTAAAAAATCGATGCGGAATTTCACAGGGAGCCAATGCAGTGTGGATAAGATGTGCTCGTATATTCTGGTTTTATTGAGGACTCTCGCTGATGCATTCTGGACTAACTGAAGCGTGTTTATGCAGCTAGTTGAAGAACCAGAAAGTAAGGCATTACAATAGTCCAACCTAGAGGTGATAAAAGCATGGACGTCTTTTAGTAACAGGTTACTTTGCTATAACCCTGCTCCCTGAAAAAGCGGGAATGAGATGCTGCATGAAAATGCTTTTGAGAACGCTCTTTGTTTGACTGGTTATGAAGCACGTGTGTATCAAACACGCCTTATATAACCTCGGTCAGGTGACGTCATGTGATAAAGTGCACCTGAAGGTTATGAATAGGTCTAAACCGGAAACATCCTCAGGTCAATTTTTGTCTGAAAGGACATCCAGTCATGCCTTTAGGGCGCCATTGGAATGCAGCATCTCATTCACACTTTTTCAGGGAACAAATTCAGATTCAAATTTTATTTGTCACATACACAATCATACACAGTATGATATGCAGTGAAATGCTTAGGCAACTGCCCTGACCTTAGAACAAGAAGGAAACAAAAAAACAAGAAGACAAGAAAGTTATTAATCTAGGAAGGAATAAAAAAAATATCTATATAGAAAATAAATATTAAAACAAAGTAAATTTTAGAAATATGTATATAAAAGTAAAAATTTGCTAAGAAGAATAAAATAAAATATAAAATGTTTGTATGGTGCAAATATACATTAAGGAAGATATAACTGTACAATAGAAAATAAAAAATGTAGAATGGAGTGGACATAAGGAACGGAATGTCCAGGGGTGTGCAAATATGCAGTAAAGTGACATGTTAAAGTGGCTTGTGTGCATATTTAAAGTGTCGTATGTGCATAATGTCCATGAGAGCAGGTGTGTAGTGAGGACTAGTGAGCGAATGACCTGAATACTCTGAATATTCAGAGTGCAGAAGCATGTGTGGATGTGCAAAAGGGATCAGTACTGTGTGGTGTACTGATTAAGAGACCGTATCGCCTGTGGGAAGAAGCTCCTCCTCAGTCTCTCTCTGTGTTGGCCTTCAGGGAGCGGAAGCGCTTTCCTGACCTCAACAGAGAGAACAGTCCATTGCTGGGGTGGCTGAGGTCCTTCATGATCTTCCTAGCCTTGGTCCAGCACCGCTTGCTGTAGATCGAGTGCAGGTCAGGGAGCTCGGTGTGGATGATGCACTCAGCTGATCGCACCACCCTCTGAAGAGTTCGCCTGTCCTGCATGGTGCTGTTCCCGAACCAGGTCGTTATGTTTCCGGTCAGGATGCTCTCTATGGTGCAAGAGTAGAAGTTCCTAAGCACCTTGGAGGGCAGTCTAAAGTCTCTCAGGCGTCTGAGTTGGTAGAGACGCTGTCGGGCCTTCTTCACCATGGTGTGGGTGTGACAGGACCATGACAGGTCCTGTGTGATGTGAACACCGAGGTAATGGAAGCTGTCCACTCTCTCCACTGGGTTCTTGTTGATGACGGGGTCTGGTAGTTCCTCTCCTGCTTTGTGCTGAAGTCGACTATCAAATCCTTTGTCTTGCTGACGTTTAGAAGGAGGTTGTTCATCTGGCACCAGTTCTCCAGATTTCCAAACTCCTTCAGGTAGGCCGTCTCATCGTTGTCAGTGATCAGGCCCACCACGACGGTGTCATCAGAAAACTTGATGATGGTGGTGTAGCTGGTAGTGGCTACGCAGTCATGTGTGTACAAAGAGAGGGCTCAGAACACAACCCTGTGGGGCTCCAGTGCTGAGAGTGATGGAGGCTGAGACATGTCCGCCCATCCTTACTGCATGTGGTCTCCCAGTTAGGAAATTGGAGATCCACTGACACAAAGATGAGCTGAGTCCCAGGTGCTCCAGCTTGGTGGTGAGTGTAGAGGGAATTATGGTATTAAATGCTGAGCTGTAGTCGATGAAAAGCATTTTCACATAATTCCCCCTTCTAGTGTCCAGATGAGTGAGAGCAGTATGGAGTAGATGAGCAATGGCGTCATCTGTAGAGCGGTTTGACCGGTAGGCAAACTGTAGTGGATCCAGTGTGTCTGGCAGTGAGGAGATGATGAAGTCTCTGACCAGCCGTTCAAAGCACTTCATCACCGCTGATGTGAGGGCTACAGGTCTATAGTCATTGAGGGAAGCAGGATGTGGTTTCTTCGGAACAGGAACAACGATGGACTCTTTGAAACATGTGGGGATCACCGACTGAGATAAGGAGATGTTGAATATCTCTGTGAACACAAGTGCAAGCTGGTCTGCGCAGGCTCTGAGGACTCTACCTGAGATGCCGTCTGGTCCTGCTGCTTTCCTGGTGTTCACTCTCTTGAAGGCTCTCCTCACATCATGCTCAGAGATGATAAACGCGTTTCCGGTGCTGGCAGTTACAGCAAAGTAACCCAAGACGTTTCCTTTCAAAAGCTACTCTCGATGCTGCGTGAAAACACTATTGGGAATGAGAATACCAACGATGCCACACTGAAAGTGTCTGGACTCCCAGGGTTGTGTAGTGTGCGTTTGATGAGAGCTATCGGAAGAAATGCATAAAGATGCAGTCTGGGCCACATATGGGCCATTGCATCCAGACCCAGGGGAGCTAGAGGATTCAGAGAGTAGTAAAGGGGACATTGTACTGTCTCCTGCAAGGCATAGAGGTCCACCTCTGCTATATAAAATGTCTCCCAGACTTGACTGACTACTTCGGGGTGTAGTTTCCATTCCCCATGTGTCACAGCTTGTCTGGACAGCAAATCTGCTCCCACATTCATATGCCCCAGAATGTAAATCGCCCTGAGGGACAGGAACTTGTTCTGTGCCCAAAGCAGACTCTGATGCACTAGCTTGTTCAAGAGGTGCGAGCGCAGTCCGCCCTGCCGATTTATGTGGGAGACTACCGTAGTGTTGTCCACCCACACTACGACATGGTAGCCTCTAAACTGCTGGAGGAAGTATTTCAGGGCCAGAAATAGAGCCATCATTTCGAGGCAATTGATGTGCCACTTGAGAAGATGACCGCTCCAGATCCCTTGGGCTGGACGGCTATCTAAGACCGCACCCCTGCCCGTGAGAGAAGCATCTGTCGTTAGCATCCTGCGATGACAACATGGACCCAAGAGAGGGACCCAAGGTCAGAAACCGGGGTCTGAACCACATTGAATGGGTACAAAGCCCCTGGCGCGTGACCCTTATTTGCCTCTGGGGATTGGCCCTTTGATGAAATCCCCTGGCTCTTAGCCACAACTGAAACGATCTCATGTCCAGAAGGCCCAAGGGTATCACCGTGGGTGTAGCTGCCAAGACCTAGAACTCTCTGAAAGTAATGAACAGAGAACTTTCTGGCCTAGCTTGATTTTCTTTAGGGTGTTGAGAATGGATTTGGCATGTGCAGGAGACAGCTGGGCCTGCATTGTGATCAAATCCCATATGATACCCAAATACGTTGTCCTCTGAGCAGGAAAGAGAACGCTTTTTCTGGCGTTGAGTCTCAACCCTAAAGAATCGAGATGATAAGAAATTGATCCGGCAGATTACTTGTGAATTTGTCTTTAGTAGTCAGATTCATATTTCTAACAAATCGATAACGTGGGGAGACACAGCTAATCTGTTAGGTAGAGTATACAGGGTGGGCCATTTATATGGATACACCTTAATAAACTGGGAATGGTTGGTGATATTAATGTCCTGTTTGTGGCACATTAGTATATGTGAGGGGGCAAACTTTTCAAGATGGGTGGTGACCATGGTGGCCATTTGGAAGTCGGCCATCTTGTATCCAACTTTTGTTTTTTCAATAGGAAGAGGGTCATGTGACACATCAAACTTATTGGGAATTTCACAAGAAAAACAATGGTGTGCTTGGTTTTAATCTAACTTTATTCTTTCATAAGTTATTTACAAGTTTGTGACCACTTATAAAATATGTTCAATGTGCTGCCCATTGTGATGGATTGTCAATGCAACCCTCTTCTCCCACTCTTCACACACTGATGGCAACACCGCAGGAGAAATGCCAGCACAGGCTTCCAGTATCCATAGTTTCAGATGCTGCACATCTCGTATCTTTACACCATAGACAATTGCCTTCAGATGACCCCAAAGATAAAAGTCTAAGGGGGTCAGATCGGGAAACCTTGGGGGTCATTCAACTGGCCCACAACGACCAATCCACTTTTCAGGAAACTGTTCATCTAGGTATGCTCGAACCTGACACCCATAATGTGGTGGTGCACCATCTTGCTGGAAAAGCTCAGGGAACGTGCCAGCTTCAGTGTATAAAGAGGGAAACACATCATCATGTAGCAATTTCAAATATCCAGTGGCCTTGAGGTTTCCATTGATGAAGAATGGCCCCACTATCTTTGTACCCCATATACCACACCATACCATCACTTTTTTTGTTCCAACAGTCTTGGAGGGATCTATCCAATGTGGGTTAGTGTCAGACCAGTTGAATGGCCCCCAAGGTCCCCAACAGGACGTTAATATCACCAACCATTCTCATTTTATTAAGGTGTATCCATATAAATGGCCCACCCTGTACACTAAGAGGTGACGATCTGTGATATCATCGCTTTGAGGTAAGCATACCATGGGATATAATTAAATCTAGCACATTATTAAAGCGGTGAGTTGCTTCATTAATATTTTGTTTAATCCCAAGGGAATTTAGTAAATCCATAAAAGCGAGTGCTAAAGTTGTTAGCATCATCTACATGAATGTTAAAGTCACCTACTATCAACACTTTGTCAGAGTTAACCAATAGGTCTGACAGCAGATGTCCAAACTCTTTAAGAAAATTGAAATATGGCCCCAGGGGTCTGTACACGGTGGCCATTGTAAAATATAGCAAGGGTTGATTATGTATCTCTCTGAGTGCAACATTAATGATAAGCACTTCAAACGAGTTGAACCTGGGCCTTGTTGTCTGAGAAACAGTGAGTACTTCATTGTAGATAGTTGAGACACCACCACCGCACCAGCATCAGTGCTTATAGAAATATCCTGACTAGTAGACTCATTCAGACCGTTTATTCTGAATGACCAATATATTCATTTGGTTAAACTTGGTTTGAGTCAAGGCAATAATCTGAGATCAATCCATTAACAATAAGTGCTTTAGGTGGAAGGGATCTGATGTGGAGATTACTTATTTGGCCTTTTTCTGGTTTTCTGGTTATCAGATTGTTTCGGGTGAATTTAACAAATTTATTCTTTTTTCTCACTATTCAGGGAACAGAGACAATTTCTATAAGATGCGTAATGTGTGCTCTTGACAATCTCCACAGAAGAGCTGTTGATGTTGAGCGGAGAGTGATCGCTCCGTGTCCTCCTGGAGTCAACAACCATCCATTTTGTCAGAGGCAGGTTGTTGTCTTTACACTAGTCAGTTAGCCTCTGCACTTCCTCTCTGTATGCTGACTCATCGTTCTTGCTGATGAGACCCATCATGGTCGTGTCATCAGCAAACTTGATGATATGATTGGAGCTGTGTGTCACTACTCAGTCCCACAGCAGGGGACTGAGCACACAGCCCTGGAGGGCCCCAGTGCTCAGTGTGGTGGTGATGAAGGTGCAGTTCCCAATCCACACTGACAGAGGCCTTTCGGTCAGAAAGTCCAGGTTCCATTTAGATAGGGAGGTGTTCAGGTCCAACAGGCTCAGCTTCCCGAACAGGATGATTGTATTGAACGCTGAACTGAAATAGTATTCTAAGGTAAGTGTCTTTTTTTTTCAAGGTGTGTCAGTTCCAGGTGGAGTGTGATGGAGATGGCGTCGTCCGTCAAACGGTTTGAATGATAAGCAAACAGCAGTGGGTCCAGTGAGAGGGGCAGCAGGGTCTTGATGTGTCTCATAATGAGATGCTTGAAGCACTTCATGATGATGGGTGTGAGTGCAACAGGGCAGTAGTCATTGACAGGGCACCGAAGACTTCTTTAGCATGGGGACGATGGTGGTAGACTTGAAGCATGTGAGAACAACAGCGCTGCTCAGAGAAATGTTGAAGATGTCGGTGAGAACATTTGCCAGCTGTTCTGCACATTCTCTGAGCACTCTGCCTGGGATGTTGTCTGGTCCAGCAGCATTATGTGGGTTGACTCTGTATAGAGTTTTCCTCACACCAGCCGTGTTGAGACATAGCACTTGGTCTTTCAGAGGAGGGGTGGTCTTCCTTGCAGTCACATTGTTCTGCATGTCGAACCATGCATAGAAGCTGTTCAGCAGCGGGGAGCCGCCACTGTCACAGGCAGGTGATGATGTCCTGTAGTTGGTGATGTCTTTTATGTTCTGCCACATGCGCCGTGTGTTACCGGTGTCTCTGAAGGCAGAGTCTCGGGTCCTCAGAAGTGCATGCAACTCTGCAGTAATCCACGGTTTCTGGTTGAGTTGTGAGATGATGCTCTTGAAGACAGTGACGTCATTGGTGCACTTGTTGATGTAGCTGGTCACTGACGGTGTACTCCTCCAAGTAGGTAAAGTCGCAATATGTCGCAGCTTCCCTAAACATGTTCTAGTCAGTGTTCTCAAAACAGTCCTTAGTTTTGAATGCCTGACAAGTGGTCTGTATGCTGGAATTAGCATAACAGAGATGTGGTCATAACAGAGAGCAGTGGGAGCGTGGCTCTGCCCGATATGCACTGGGGGATCCAGCATGTTTTCCCCTCTCGTTGCAAAGTCTACATACTGATGGAATTTAGGAGCACTTACTAGAAATTTGCATGGGTGAAATCTCCAGCGACAATCAACAGTCGATCCGGGTGTGTGTTATGCAAATTACTGATCCTTGCATACAGTTACAGAGTGTCTTCTTAGCATTAGCGCTAGGAGGAATATATACTCTGATAATAACAGACAAAGACGTAGCTTCCTGTTTTTTGAAAGTTCCTCGTTTGTTTGTAACAGCGTTTAAATTATATTTAATTTTTATGATTATATTTTTCCCGTTTATACTAAATAACAATATTCACTAGTTTTACACTTTAATGTGACTGGACATTTTTCCGTTTTTTTTGCGCTTTTTGGGTGAACACGCGTATCATCTGATAAACAACAAGCGGAATCCATCAGCAAATAATTAAAACTCCAGCACAAAGGTAAGTTATCCTGTCTACTCTTCAGCTCGTTCAGTGTGTAGAGTGCAGGATGTTTAGCCATTCTTCCTCCGTCGTTAGTGATAATTTTACTTGTGATTGGTGTGTGTTAGTTAGCACCCATACGGAGAAGATATCAGCATTAGAGGAGCGCATCCAGACTTTAAAGAGGGTTAGAGAGTGCGAGAGCAGCGTTATTCCCGTAGTGGAAAGTCTGGGTGCCACAGGCGGACATAACCAGCCCCCGACTCCGGCAGTAGAGTCCTCAAAGCGGGGCGAGTGCGTGACGACTCGGCGGCATACTCGTTCAGCCAAAGCTAACGCTAAGGCTAACCCACCGGAGCACACCTCTTCTGCACTTCATGTGTCCAACAGGAGCTCTGGTTATAGGAGACTCTATATTGAGGCACATGAAATTAGCTAGGCCTTTAGGGGCGCCAGCAGCAGTGGTCAGGTGTATTCTGGGTGCCAGAGGCCCGGACATAGCAGTTAATCTTAGGGCTCTAGGACTGCATAGGTTCTCTAGGATAGTTGTACATGCTGGAGCTAACGATATACGCCTTCGTCAGTAAGAGTAACTTTACAGAGGTCTTTAAACTAGCGAAGGCGATGTCCGAAGAAGTAGTTTGCTCTGGTCCTATCCCAATGAGACGTGGTGACCCGCTGGATGTCGAGCTGGTGCTCCAGAAACAACGTGGGCTTCATATATAACTGGAAGACCTTTGAGGGAAAAACGGGCCTGAAAGGGCGGGACGGTGTCCATCCCACTAGGGAAGGTGCTGCTCTCATTTCTTGTAGTATAGCACATAGTCTCGGATGAAGCCTAGTTAATCGGTGACAATCCAGAGCCCATACCAGGGAGCAGAGAGGCAGGCTAAACCAACCGTCTGCTGGCTGCATAGAGTCGTCACTCAGGGTTCATCATATTGAGACTGTGTCTGTTCCCTGAGATAAACATAGAAGTAAATTTAGAAAGACTTTAAATTAAATTAGAAGTAATTTAATTTAAACATAGATACCACAAACTTAGAGCACACTGAATGCGCAGCCGGCACCTCTGATCTGAAGCTAGGACTGTTAAATATTAGATCCTTCGCATCTAAAGCAGTTATTGTTAATGAAACTATCACAGATCAGGAGTTTGATATATTATGTTTAACAGAAACCTGGATTAAACAGGATGAGTATGTAGCTTTAAATGAAGCTAGTCCTCCTGGCTACAGCTATATACACCAGCCTCGGCTAACTGGTAGAGGAGGAGGCGTCACAGTTATTTACAATGATAATCTGGCTATCGTACAAAAACAGATTTAAATTTAATGCATTTGAAGTTCTCTATAGTAACAAAAGCTATCCCGCTAATCATCATTTATAGACCCCCAGGGCCGTACGAGTTTGTCTGTGAGTTTGCAGATTTCCTCTCAAACCTTGTTGTTTCTGTTGACAAAGCGTTGATTTCTGGAGACTTTAAAATTCATTTTGAGAATCCAGAAGACCCTCTGAGAACAGCATTCTTGTCCATACTGGACTAGGAGTAAATCAATGTGTAGTAGGACCCACTCATAAAGCAGGTCACACTTTGCATTTAATATTATCCTTCGGATTAAGTATAGGAAATATAACCACACTTCCACAGTCTGAAGTTATCTCAGATCACTATCTTGTCTTGATTAAAGCGCGTCATAGTAATAATGTACGCATAGCACCGCGTTACCGCCTTAAAAGTACATTCCCATCAAATACCACACAGAGCCTCATCTAATCTCCCAGAGTTATCAACTTTCATTGGATCGCCATCTGACTTCACAGAACTCGAGCAGGCGACTGAATATCTAGAGTCAACACTTTGTTATAGCTTAGATAATGTAGCTCCAGTTAAAAGGAAAATGATTAGAGATAAGAAACTCGCTCCTTGGTATAATGACCACAAATGCACTTTAAAACAAACAGCTTGAAAATTAGAACATAAATGGCGCCAAAATAAATTGTTTTTATTCCAAATAGCATGGAAGGAGAGCATCTTGAACTAAGCTCTCAGTGATGCTAGATCAACGTATCTCTCCACTCTTATAGAAAATAACAAAAATAATCCAAGATTTTTATTTAATACCGTAGCTAAATTAAGTAAATACAAGACCACTGAAGAAATCTCCACAACAACATGATGGAGTAGTGTGGATTTTATGAACTTTTTCAATAACAAAATCATAAATATTCGGCAAAAAAATCAGGCTTTGAAACCAGACAATTTAAGTAATACAGATAAACTAACCACACGACATCAGAACTTAGAATACTTTACTCCACTTGAAGCGAGAGAACTAATTTCACTCATCTCTTCTTCAAAATCATCAACCTGTATATTAAATCCTATACCGACACAATTTCTCAAGAAGATAGTACCAGCAATAACAGAACCCCTGTTGAAAGTAATTAACTGTTCACTCAGCAGAGGGTATGTTCCCAAATCCTTTAAATTTGCAGTTATTAAACTGCTAATCAAGAAACCTGAACTTGATCCCTGTCGGCTTCCCAATTACAGGCCGATATCAAACCTTCCCTTTATCTGGAAAAGGTAGTATCACAGCAGCTATGTTCACATCTACATAGAAATAGCATAAACAACCTGCATCAGTCAAGATTTAGGCCTCAGCACAGAGACAGCACTTGTTAAAGTAGTAAATGACCTCCTATTGGCCTCTGATCAGGTTTGCATCACTATACTTGTGCTACTGGACCTCAGTGCAGCTTTTGACACCATTGATCATAGTATTCGCCTTCACAGATTAGAAAATGTAGAAGGAATTAAGGGAACTGCCCTCTTGTGGCTCAGATTCTATTTGACTGATTTGTTATCAGTTTATAGATTTAGATGGTGACCATTCCTCATGTTCTCAAGTGGAGTTTGGTGTTCCACAGGGGTCAGTTTTAGGCCCACTGCTTTTTTCCCTTTACATGCTTCCTCTGGGCAACATAATTTGTAAACATGGTATTAGCTTTCATTGTTATGCTGATGACACACAATTATACATCTCAGTATAATAACAGTAAAACAGTTTGCTAAAATTGAGCAATGTGTGCAGGACATAAGAGATTGGATGTTAATTATTTTTCTTCTGCTTAATCCTGATAAGACAGAAGTTCTAGTCATAGGACCACAAGCAGCTAGAAGTAAGCTTTCTTATGACACTGTAACTTTAGATGGCCTTTCTGTTCCATCAAATCCAACAGTAAAAGACCTTGGTGTGATTATAGATTCCAGCCTTTCATTTGAAGCACATGTAGATAATATTACCAAGATAGCTTTCTTTCACCTTAGAAATATTGCCAAGATGAGAAATATATCATCACTAAATGATGCAGAAAAACTAGTTCATGCTTGTATCACCTCTAGGTTGGACTATTGTGATGCCTTACTGTCTGTGTCATGCGCACTCCTAACG
Organism: Clarias macrocephalus; assembly: GCA_011419295.1. Classification (NCBI taxonomy): domain Eukaryota; kingdom Metazoa; phylum Chordata; class Actinopteri; order Siluriformes; family Clariidae; genus Clarias; species Clarias macrocephalus. The sequence goes on from JAAGKR010012441.1 coordinate 13,207, forward strand.
CGGCCGGCACGAGGACCTGGAAGTAAGACGGTCGCGATTCAGGAAGCATAAAAGGAGACAAGATGGCGCATTACATCGCTCAGTCATTGAGTTGCCCATGCTATCGCCGACGCTCTGTTCGCCTAATCGTGAGTACTCACCTTCTTGGGTTTCGCTTTCGATTGAGTGTGTGTTATTAGAACGCGGGTTTATTTGTGTAAGCTCTTGCTCTCGTTCCGAGAGAGTTCTAAGAATAAACAGCGTGGTTATCCTGCCTACTCGCGCTACTTCCGCGTTTGGGTTTACCATCT
>JAAGKR010012442.1:0-16462 GCA_011419295.1 Clarias macrocephalus
CCTACCTTAGCCAGGACATACATTCATGGAAGTACAGTACACCATCTTTAAAACGTTCGCACCTTTCAGATATTTTATTGCAGCTAAGAGTCTCATCACAGCTTGTCTTTCGGGTTTGTCATTTTACATCTTCATGAGACATTTCATCACACATTCCGGTTTGACTTAAACACACAGTGTAGGATTTCCTAAACGAAGGTGCTAAAGTTATATAGGATTTCCATTAATGTTTAGAGAAATTTTATAGAATTTATTTGTTCTGAGCTGAATGTTTGCAGAGTAAGTAAGAGGTGAAAATATTATGATGAAGTTGAATCTATACTAACACAGTTTGATATTATAACATATATTATACGTATCAAATTAGTGAGTAAATAGTAAATGTTTGTTTCATGTAGGTTAATGTATTCTTATAACACTGTGGTCTCTAACCTGTACTCACAGAGCCTGATGTTACAAGTGACCTCAGTGTGACTGAAATTACAACACGCTCATTGTTTCTGACCTGGATGGAACCAATCGGAAAAAGATCTTTCTTTAAAGTACAGTGGAGCAATGGCAGCATCACTTTTAATTCAACAACCTCAAACACTTTCTTTAACATTACTGATCTCAATCCTGGATTCAGTTACACCTTCCTCATATCTGCTGTTTCTGCAGATAATATAACAAAAGGAGAAGTGATTGGACTTTCAGCTTATACAAGTATGTTTCAGAGAATTGTCTTCTCACTGGATGACAAAAGAAATTTCTGAACAAAGTTAATATTAATGGATTTCTTTTATCTTCACAGAGCCTGACACTGTTAGCAATCTTACAGTAGTTAATGTTACAACCTCCTTTATATTACTGTCCTGGACTCAGTCAATGGGGAAAATCTCTTATTATGTAATCCAATATGAGAATAACAGTAAAACAATCAATAACACGACTGAAATCCCCATGATTAACATAACTGATCTGACTCCTGGAGTGCAGTACACATTCAGAGTGTTTGCAGTTGCTGGAGATAATAAAACAGAAGGAAATTACAGCTGCATATCTGCTTACACAAGTAAGACATGTTAGAAGTAAGAGCTGAATGTCATAACTATTTGCTATTATGGCTGCATGGTTGTGTATCAGGGAGTTTTACATGATGGTCACAGTTCCATGCTGTGTTCAGTTTGCTGTCTTTGTGGATTTTCCACTCTACATATGTTCTCCATGTATCTGCATAGTTATTCCAAGGTTTCTATGTTTCCTCCTACCTCCCAAAGTCATGCTTGTGGCTTGACTGGCTATTATCTATTGCCTTTATGATTGTGCATGCACGTGTGTGTGTGTGTGTGTGTGTGTGTGTGTGTGTGTGTGTGTGTGTGTGTGTGTGTGTGTGTGTGTGTGTGTGTTTGTGTGTGTGTGTGTGTGTGTATATATATATGCTTGGAGCCATAAAATGTACTGGTGTTCCACTTAGAGTATATTTTCATCTTGTACTCATTTTTTTTCAGCTTATACAAGTATGGTTCAGAGAATTGCAGTATGTTTTCCTTGGATGGTGAAAAGAATTTTTAAACAATATTAATTTTAATGAATTATTTTGGCTTTACAGAACCTGACACTGTTAGCAATATTACAGTAGTTAATGTTACAACCTCCTCTATATTACTGTCCTGGACTCAGTCAATGGGGAAAATCTCTTATTATGTAATCCAATATGAGAATAACAGTAAAACAATCATTAACACTGCTGAAAGCACCATGATTAACATAACTGATCTGACTCCTGGAGTGCAGTACACGTTCAGAGTGTTTGCAGTTGCTAGAGATAATAAAACAGAAGGAAATTATAGCTGCATATCTGCATACACAAGTAAGACTTGTTAGAAATAAGAGCTGAATGTCATAAGTAATTTTCTGTTAGAGCTGCATGGTGGTGGAGTTGGTAGTGTTGTCATGCTTGTGTGTTTGACTGGATAACCTTATATGCCTATGTGTGTAGTGTGTGTGTGTGTGTGTGTGTGTGTGTGTGTGTGTGTGTGTGTGTGTGTGTGTGTGTGTGTGTATTGGGGAGTGTGCCCTGCAGTTGACTGGCATCCAATCTAGAGTGAATTTCTATTTTGTACCAGTTTTTTTTTAGCATAAACATTAAATCCACCATTACAGTGAACATGACAAAGGTGTTTACTGAAGATGTCTCAATGCCGAAAGTTATTAGCTATTTGTAATGGTCTCTAACCTGTACTCACAGAGCCTGATGTTGCAAGTGGCCTCAATATAACTGAAATTACAACAAGCTCATTGTTTCTAAACTGGACTGAACCGATAGGAAAAATATCTTTCTTTAAAGTACAGTGGAGCAATGGCAGCATCACTTTGAATTCAACAACCTCAAACACTTCCTTTAACATTACTGATCTCAATCCTGGAGTCAGTTACACCTTCCTCATATCTGCTGTTGCTGCAGATAATATAACAGAAGGAGAAGTGATTGGTCTTTCAGCTTATACAAGTATGTTTCAGAAAAGTGTCTTCTTATTGAATGACAAAAGGAATTTCTGAAAAAAAGTTGGTGTTAATGGATTTCTTTTGCCTTCACAGAGCCTGACACTGTTAGCAATCTTACAGTGGTTAATGTTACAATCTCCTCTATATTATTGTCCTGGACTCAGTCAATGGGGGAAATCACTTATTATGTAATTGAATATGATAATAACAATACAACAATCAATAACACTGCTAAAAGTCCCATGATTAACATAACTGATCTGACTCCTGGAGTGCAGTACACATTCAGAGTGTTTGCAGTTGCTGGAGATAAAAAAACAGAAGGAAATTACAGCTGCATATCTTTCTACACAAGTAAGACATAGGTTAAAAATAAATAGCTAAATATCTTAAGTAATCTGCTATTATGGCTGCATGGTGGTGCAGAAAGTAGTTGTGTTCAGGTTGCTGTCTTTGTGGAGTTTCGACTATATGCATGTTCTCCATGTATCTGCATAGTTATTCCCGGTTATTTCCATGTTTCTTCCAACCTCCAAAAGTCATTGGTGTGCATTGACTAGCTAAACTTAATTGCCTCTTTGAGTGTGTGTGTGTGTGTGTGTGTGTGTGTGTGTGTGTGTGTGTGTGTGTGTGTGTGTGTGTGTGTGTGTGTGTGTGTGTGTGTGTGTGTGTGTGTGTGTTTGCCCTACAATTGACTGGCATCCCATCTAGAGTGTATTTCCATGTTTTACTCGTTTTTCTCAGCATAGACTTCTGATGTCTGAATGCATGAAATTTGTTTTTAGCTGTTTGTAATGGCCTCTAAAAAGTTTAGTGTATAAATATGAACTTGCAGCACACGTATGGCATGGGTAATAACTTAACATAACCAGATCATGGACGGGTTGTTAGAAAGTGGGTAGAACTTTCTCTATTTTGATAGTTTTTCAGTTTCAAGTTTTTGTATCGAATAACCACTTTTTATCTTACTGAGTATGCAAATGCTCAGTGGTAATGCTATTATTTCAGGCATTTCACATGTGTTAAACTTATGCATTGTTCACCACAGTACCTCTAATCATACAATTTTTATACTAAACAGTTAACCCACTATTGCGAATTGTATTGTTCTAGACGACATTTTCATTTGCCGGTCATCATGTTTAAACTATATCATTATATATTCAAACCTGTACGCACAAAGCTTGGTGTTTAAAGACCTGTATTAAGCAAAAAAAAAAAAAAGAGTAAGTTACTAATAATGCTTGTTTGATGTAGATTAATGGATTTTCTTAACGCTGTGGTATCTAACCTGTGCTCACAGAGCCTAATGTTACAAATGAACTCAATGTGACTGAAATTACAACACGCTCAGTGTTTTTAAACTGGACTGAACCAATAGGAGAAAGATCTTTCTTTAAAGTACAGTGGAGCAATGGCAGCATCACTTTGAATTCAACAACCTCAAACACTTCCTTTAACATTACTGATCTCAATCCTGGAGTCAGTTACACCTTCCGCATATCTGCTGTTGCTGCAGATAATCTAACAGAAGGAGAAGCAAATAATCATTCAGCTTATATAAGTATGTTTCAGAGAATTGTTTTCTCACTGGATGACAAAAGAAATTTCTGAACAAAGTTGATGTTAATGGATTTCTTTTGCCTTCACAGAGCCCGACACTGTTAGCAATCTTACAGTAATTAATGTTATAACCTCCTCTATATTACTGTCCTGGACTCAGTCAATGGGGGAAACCTCTTATTATGTAATCCTATATGAAAATAACAGTACAACAATCAATAACACTGCTAAAAGCACCATGATTAACATAACTGATCTGACTCCTGGAGTGCAGTACACATTCAGAGTGTTTGCAGTTGCTGGAGATAATGAAACAGAAGGAAATCACAGCTGCATATCTGCCTACACAAGTAAGACATGTTAGAAATAAGAGCTGAATGTCATAAGTAATTTGCTGTATTACTGGGGCTCCATGATGGTGCAGCAGGTAGTGTTACATGATGCTCACAGTTTCATGCTTTGTTCAGGTTACTGTCTTTGTGGAGTTTCTACTGTATGCATGTTCTCCATGTATCGGCATGGTTATTTCCAGGTTTCCATGTTTTCTTCAACCACCCAAAGTCATTTGTGTGTATTGACTAGCTAATCTTAATTGTGTACATGTGTGTGTGGGTGTGTGTGTGTGTGTATGTGTGTGTGTGTGTGCGCGCATGGTGCCATAAGCATTACTAGCATGCCATCTAGAGTGTATTTTCATCTCATATTCATTTTTCTCATCATAGACTTTGGATCCTCCACGACCATGGACATGATAACATGCTTTTTGAAAATGTCTGAATGCATGAAATTTTTATTAGTTGTTTGTAATGGTCTCTAACCTGTACTCACAGAGCCTGATGTTGCAAGTGACCTCAGTGTGACTGAAATTACAACAAGCTCATTGTTTCTGACCTGGATGGAACCAATAGGAAAAAGATCTTTCTTTAAAGTACAGTGGAGCAATGGCAGCATCACATTGAATTCAACAACCTCAATCACTTCCTTTAACATTACTGATCTCAATCCTGGAGTCAGTTACACCTTCCTCATATCTGCTGTTGCTGCAGATAATATAACAGAAGGAGAAGTGATTGGTCTTTCAGCTTATACAAGTATGTTCCAGAAATTTGTCTTTACACTGGATGACTGAAGAAATTTCTGAACAAAGTTAATGTTAATGGATTTCTTTTGCCTTCACAGAGCCTGACACTGTTAGCAACCTTACAGTAGTTGATGTTACAACCTCCTCTATATTACTGTCCTGGACTCAGTCAATGGGGAAAATCTCTTATTATGTAATCCAATATGAGAATAACAGTACAACAATCAATAACACTGCAGAAAGCCCCATGATTAACATAACTGATCTGACTCCTGGAGTGCAGTACACATTCAGAGTGTTTACAGTTGCTGGAGATAATGAAACAGAAGGAAATTACAGCTGCATATCTGCCTACACACGTAAGACATAAGTTAGAAATGTATAGCTACATATCTTAAATAATCTGCTATTATGACAGCATTGTGGTGCGGCAGGTAGCTGTGTTCAGGTTGCTGTCTTTGTGGAGTTTCTACTGTATGCATGTTCTCCATGTATCTGCATAGTTATTTTCAGGTTTCCCTGTTTCCTCCAACCTCCCAAAGTCATTTATGTTGATTGACTAGCTAATCTTAATTGCGTGTGTTTGCGTGCGTGTGTGCGTGTGCATGTGCGCGCGTGTGTGTGTGTGTGCGTGGTGCCATACAGTTTACTGGCATGCCATTTTCAGAGTATTTCCATCTCTCACTCATTTTTCTCCACATAGACTTTGGATCCACCAGAACCCTGGACATGATAACATGCTTTTTGAAGATGACTGAATACATGAAATTTGTTATAAGTTGTTTGTAATCGTCTCTAACTTGTACTCACAGAGCCTGATGTTGCAAGTGACCTCAGTGTGACTGAAATTACAACACGCTCATTGTTTCTGAACTGGACTGAACCAATAGGAAAAATATCTTTCTTTAAAGTACAGTGGAGCAATGGCAGCATCACTCTGAATTCAACAACCTCAAACACTTCCTTTAACATTACTGATCTCAATCCTGGAGTCAGTTACACCTTCCTCATATCTGCTGTTGCTGCAGATAATATAACAAAAGGAGAAGTGATTGGTCTTTCAGCTTATACAAGTATGTTTCCCGAGAATTGTCTTCTCACTGGATGACAAAAGAAATTTCTGAACATAGTTAATGTTAATGGATTCTTTTGTCTTCACAGAGCCTGACACTGTTAGCAATCTTACAGTAGTTAATGTTACAACCTCCTCTATATTACTGTCCTGGACTCAGTTAATGGGGGAAACCTCTTATTATGTAATACAATATGAGAATAACAGAACATCAATCAATAACACTGCTGAAAGCACCATGATTAACATAACTGATCTGACTCCTGGAGTGCAGTACACATTCAGAGTGTTTACAGTTGCTGGAGATAATAAAACAGAAGGAAATTACAGCTGCACATCTGCCTACACGAGTAAGATATAAGTTAAAAATTAATAGCTACATATCATAAGTTATTATGGCTGTTATTTGCTATTATGTAGTAGGATACCGTGTTCAAGTTGCTGTCTTTGTGAAGTTTTTACTGTATGCATGTTATTTCCAGGTTTCCATGTTTCCTTCAACCTCCCAAAGTCATTTAGTCATTTGTGTGGGTTGACTGACTAATCTTAATTGTGTGTGTGTGTGTGTGTGTGTGTGTGTGTGTGTGTGTGTGTGTGTGTGTGTGTGTGTGTGTGTGTGTGTCTAGAGTGTATTTCTATTTTGTACTTATTATCTCAGCATAGACTTTAGATCCACTACGACCCTGGACATGATAACATGCTTACTAAAGATGTCTGAATGCATGAAATTTGTTATTAGTTGTTTGAAAATTTAAATTTAAAAGTTAAAAAATAAAAACTGAATATTATAAGTAATTTGCTGATATAACTGTATGGTGATGCAGCAGGTAGCTGTGTTCAGGTTGCTGACTTTGTAAAGTTTCAATCTCTATGCATGTTCTCCATGTATCTGCATGGTTATTTCCCGGTTATTTCAATGTTTCTTCCAACCTCCAAAAGCCATTTGTTTGCGTTGACTGGCTATACTTCATTGCCTCTGTGTGTGTGTGTGTGTGTGTGTGTGTGTGTGTGTGTGTGTGTGTGTGTGTGTGTGTGTGTGTGTGTGTGTGTGTGTATGTGTGTGTGTGTGTGTGTGTGTGCCCTACAATTAACTGGCATCCCATCTAGAGTGTACTTCCATCTTGTATTCGTTTTTTGTATTTGAAGTTTGTTTTTAGCTGTTTGTAATGGCCTCTAATCAGTTTAGTGTATAAATATGAACTTGCAGCACACTTATGCCATGGGAAAAAAACTTAACATAACCAGCTCATGGAAGGGTTGGTAGAAAGTGGAAAGAAGTTTCTCTATTTTCATAGTTTTTCAGTTTCAGGTTTATGTATCCTGTCCTGCGATGGATTGGCAACCACCAATTTGTATACTAAACAGTTAACGCAATATTGCAAATTGTATTATTCTAGACTATATCATGAATGATAAACTATATCATTATATATTCAAACCTGTACTCACAAAGTTTGGTGTCCTGTATTAAGCATATAAAATGAGTAACTTACTAATTATGTTTGTTTCCTGTAGATTAAAGTATTTTCTTAACACTGTGGTCTCTAACCTGTACTCACAGAGCCTGATGTTACAAATGAACTCAATGAGACTGAAATTACAACACGCTCATTGTTTCTGAACTGGACTGAACCAATAGGAGAAAGATCTTTCTTTAAAGTACAGTGGAGCAATGGCAGCATCCTTTTGAATTCAACAACCTCAATCACTTCCTTTAACATTACTAATCTCAATCCTGGATTCAGTTACACCTTCCTCATATCTGCTGTTGCTGTAGATAATATAACAGAAGGAGAAGCAATTCGACTTTCAGCTTACACAAGTATGTTTTTGAGGTTCATTATTTGTTACTGTTTGAATTTTGGAGCAGACGTCATGTAAATTGTCTACTTTTACCTTCAAAGAGCTCAACACTGTTATCGGTCTCTTAACAGTTAGTGTACAGTACATCCTGCATTGTATTGCTGCATTAGACAGAGCCTATCTGGACATATATTGTTATGTAATCCAATATTAGATTTTTGGTATTACTTTCTTAAAGACTACTGAAAGCATAAACATACAAACTAATTTGGAACTAACTGACTTCCAAATGCAGTATATGCCCAAAGTTTTTTTTTTTATTTGCAGCAGAAAATAAAACAGATGGAAAGTAAATGTTGGCTTAACCTAACAACAAAGTTTGCCATGGGTAATAGCATAACTGAACATTTCAACATTTACATGAGTTTTGTTTTATTTATTTATTTATTTTCAGTTTCTTGAAGTCACTGTTCATGTATCCACTAACCTCTTCATTCCTTTTGAGCTCAGTCTAGATTCAGATGCTCAGTGGCCATTACTCACTCACTGACTCATCATCTATACCACTTAATCCTGTATTCAGGGTCACGGGGGGCCTGGAGCCTATCCCAGGAGACTTAGGGCACATGGCAGGGTACACCCTCGACAGGGTGCCAATCCATCGCAGGGCACAGACACACACACACATATACTCACTCATTCACACACTACGGGCAATTTGGAAACACAAATTAGCCTAACCTACATGTCTTTGAACTGTGGGAGGAAACAGGAGTACCCGGAGGAAACCCATCAAGCACTCCATGCACACAGAAATGGGAATCGAGCCTGGCCGGGGATCGAACCCGGACCCTGGCGGTGCAAGGCAACAGTGCTAACCACTACACCACCATGCTGCCCTAGTGGCCATTACAATATGTTAAATTGATGTATTGTTTAACACATGTTTAATCATACCATTTTTATACCAGACAGTTAACCCTCTATTACAATTCTTAGTACTTTAGGCAACATTTTCATTTGACAGTCCTCGTGTCTAAACTTGATTCCTGTAGTCCACCTCCACTTCAAACAAGTGTACTGTATGGCTCACGCTCTCAGCTCTCTCGCGCCTAACCCAATTCTCTCACGTTTATTCTGTTTGTTTTCACGGTGTCAAGTTTATCTTGTTTCTCTTTTCCTCTTTTGCCTCACAACTCGGATTTGTTTGTTTCGCTGACGGATTTACCTTTCACCGCTTTTGACGCAACGCTCACACTCTTTCGACCACTGCTTTTCTTCACGCTACTATACTGACGCCACACTTACAGATTTCACGACTCTCATCCCCCTCTCTCACTTCTTCGATTACGACCCAGCTCCACGCTCTTGGCACGGTTCCAACGCTGACGGATTTCATGGCTCCTATCTCGCACACCTGCGTCTGCACCTGCGTCTGGATCCATCTCTTCAGCCTAAGAGCCACGCCTCTGACAGTATGGCTTAATAAGAAACAAAGAGTTGAAAGAGTTCCCAAAAAAGAAATTACACTCTTAAATGCACCAAATAATAAATAGTACAAAACAATAAACAACAAAACAATACAATTCTTTAACAAAGTATTTTAAATTAAATTAAATCATTCCCTCCTTAAATGGAAGGTCTGGTTATTCTTTTTTTGTGTTTCAGTAAAGTGCACTTTCTTTATTCTATAAAATACCGACAACATTTCCCAAATAGCAAGTACAGTGGAACCTTGGATTGGGACCATAGTTTGTTCCGGGAAATGTGCTTGTAATCCAAAGCACTTGTATAATAAAGTGAATTTCTCCATAAGAAACAATGGAAACTGTAGTGATTAATATAAAATATGAAGTAAAAATGAAACAAATTAACCTGCACTTTTCTTTTGAGGAGAATCGTAGCTGGAGTGAGTTAGATGAGAGAGAAGGGGGGTGGTATTATTGCGTAGAATGACTTTCACACACGCATACAAATGGAATCACTGCTCTGCTCTCTCACAAAGAGTCTCTGTCGGCTCACTGGAAACTTTTTTCGGCAGACAAAGCACATACTGTACGTACTAATCGTATTTCAAGACATCGTTTGTTTATCGTGTTAATTTATTTAAAATTTAGCTTGTCTTTCAAAACACTTGCAGAGCAAGTCACTTGTGATTCTAGGTTTTACTGTATAATCGTACTTGGAGAATTTATTTAAAGAAATTGACAACACAACAAAATAAAAAAAAAAGATGCAGTGTTAGCAGAATAATGAATAATTATTATAGTTAGCAGAATAACTGAATAATGCAAGGAAAACATGTTCATATTATTTTTAAACAATATGGTACTAATGTATTAGTAACTAAGAAATATTCAGAAATCAGTATTTGGAGGAATAACCCTGATTTGCAGTCACAGCTGTTAAGTGTCTTGGCATGCTCTTCACCAGTCTTTGACATTGCTGTTGACTAACTTTATGCCACTCTTGGCGGAAATAATTCAAACAGCTCAGCTTTGTTTGATGGCTTGTGACCATCCATCTCCCCCTGATCACATTCCAGAGCTTTTCAGTGAAATTCAGATCTGAAGATTAGGCTGGCCATGAAAGGGTCTTTATCTGGTGGTCATCCATTCACACCTTGATTGGCATGGAGCATTGTCCTGTTAAAAATAAACATGCTACAGAGTTGGGGAACATAGTAAGAGCAGAAGGAAGCAAATGGTTTTCCAGTATAACCTTGTACATGACTCAATTCATTTGTCCTTTACAAAGATCAAAGTCTTGCTCAAGTACCCCCAGATCCTCACCAATCCTTCTCCTCATTTCACAGTTTATGTGAGACACTGGCTTGTAGGCCTCTCCAGGTCTCCATCCAACCATACAATGACCAGTTGTTGGCCAAAACTGAAAATTGGACTAATCAAAAAAGATGACCTTACTCCATGTTTATATGACTCAATTCCTGTGTTTTTCTTTTTTTGCAAACCTTAGCCTGGCTCTTATTTGCTTCTCATTTGCAAAAGAATATATTTCTGGCTTTGCTTGACTTCAACACTGACTATAGGAGCCTGTTTCAAACCGGCCTGACCATGCACTTGAAATAAATATATGATTATTTATAACAAAAGAATTTGCAGACAGCAATCAGTAAGCCAGTAAGAATGGTCATGTTCATCCATGTAATGTTGATAACAACACACAATTTGTAAATATTGCATACTATATTACTTTAAAATAGAGTTTTAAATGGAGTTTGATTAAGAGTGCTTAAACTAGTAGAGCTTCCTATAAACTCTATAACTGGAGTTAATACACAGTACATTGAGAATCTTAGTGATTGATGTATATAAAGCAAATTTGTTTTTTGCTGTTAAACAAAATATTCTATTTTAAAGTCTATTTTTATTTTTCTATTGTGAATTTACTTTTTTTTTTCTCTCTCTGTCACACACAACTCTTCCCATAGAGCCAGACATTGTCAGAAATCTCTCATTTTCTGGAGTCACAACCACATCTGTAAATCTGGACTGGACTCAACCATCAGGAGAGAGCTCTTTCTTTAGAGTACAGTGGATAACTGGTAATACGTCTTTTAATTCTTCAACTTCTGCAACTGCCTTTAATATCACCGATCTACAGCCTGGAACAAATTACACATTTACAGTCTCAGCTGTTGCTGCTGATAATAAAACAGAAGGAGCCGGGGTTAGCGTTACCACTTGCACAGGTAGGTTTCAAAGCTTAAATGTAAAAAAACATCTTTGTTTTATGTATCATATTTTATAGGTGTGCTGTTCATATGGTATTGACCTCTGAAAGACATGTTAGAACATGTGGTGTTAATTTCTTAACAAGAAATTTACTGCTCATAATCTGAATATCAAAGCAAAAGTTCTTTATGTTTTGTCATTGTCCTTGCTGCAATCTCATCAGAAAAAAAGTCACCATTGAAAAAGTGTCATTATTACTGCATCAAGCAAAGAAAAATTGCTAAAAAAAAAAAAAAAAAGGAAATTTGAAATTCCTGGACCTGGGTTAAACCCTTCAACACATTTTTAAAACCTGGAAGAGCAGTGCTGAACCTTCATGGAAAAAAAAATAATAATAATCATAAGATTACTTAAACACTTGCAGAGTAAAAAAAAATAAACAGCAAAAACAAGACCCATGTTTAGTAGTTATAATTAAAGCATTTGCATTTCCATCCAGCATCTTCCATCAAATATATTTGTCTTAATGTTGCTAATCTAGTAACTGTTTTTTTTTTTTTTTTTAGCATAAGGTGTTGTTTGTGAATGCTGAGTCATATAAAGGCTCGTTATTTAAGTAAAATGAGCCATCTAGATGCTGTGATGTCCCTTCGATTCATCATGTTGCTTTAATTTCTGGCTTATTCTCATTAAATTATGTTCAGGGAGTTTTGTGTGTTGCTGTCACAAAATCATCTGGACAGATATACAGACATATGGTTTTTTAGATAGGTTTTATGTCCTCCGATGAATGAAATGTAAAGAAATCATTAAAAGTGCGAGTTCTGACCAATCTTTTATTTATATACAGTAGATATAAGCTATACCAGATAAAGTACCAGACTAAAGTTTGGACACACGTTCTCATTCAATTCTTATTTTTGTTTTTAACATTGTATATTAAGACTGAATATATACTGAATATGTAGTTAACAAAAATTAGTTAAATAACACGGCATGTTTTATATTTTCAATTCTTCAAAGTAGCCCCCTTTTGCCTTGATGACAGTTTTGTACACTCTTTGCACATTCATTTGAGCCATACCTGAGCACACCAAACCTTGCCCAAGACCATTGTTGGACTGGTGATTAGGATTCTGATGCCTGGGCATGATACAGTGTTCACGTTAAACAAATGTCACGAAATTTGAGGTCAAGTGTACCCAGATCCATGCTGGTGTGAAAGCACTTAATATACTCTGTGTCACGGCTGGTCCGTGTGAGACAGGCTTGGCGGACCCAGAAGCAGACACAACAGATAGAGTTCAATATAATTGATTTTAATGCACAATATCACAGTCAAACTTCTCCTTTTGTTTAATCGAGGATACAGTACTTTGAGATGCTGTCTGAACTGGGTAGTGTCGTGGCTTGGCAGTGGCTGTAGACAGGGGTTAACGAACGCGTGGCACAGAGCGCGTGCGGTGTAGAGAAATGAGCGTGCACAATCCGCCGCGCAGGTTGAGAGAGAGCAGCGGCCGCGTGAGCGCGGCTGTGTGGAAAGATGAAAGCGGCAGTGCGCGTGCACGATCCGACGCACGGGTTGAGGGAGGGCAGCGGCCGCGTGAGCGCGGCTGTGTGGAGAGGTGAAGGCTGCAGCGCGCGCGCTGAATCCGGCGTGCAGTTTGAGAGAGAGTCGGAGACAAAAACGAAAGCAGTGGGTCAAAGCCGGGTTATCAATCAGCGTAGCGAACAATTCCGAGTCGTGAAGCTGAGGACATAATCAGAGGGAAAAAAGGTCAACAACGTAGAAGGCAACAGTTATAATTAGCAGATACAATGACACAAAAGATACACTAGACACTTCGGCACCGGACGGTTGTTCCTGGGCGAATTATATAGAGTGAAAACTAATGAATGAAATACGGAACAGGTGTGCTCATGCCTGTGAATGAAGCGGCAAAACGGAAGCAGTGGAACGGAATGTGGAGAGGGGCTGCAGGTGATCATGACACGGCTCGAGCAGAGGGCTTGACTTGGCGTAGCGTTACAGTACCCCCCCTCCTATGGGCGCCACCGGGCGTCCTAGCTGGTGCTTCCGGGTGTTGCCGGTGGAAATCAGAGATTAGATTCGGGTCGACAATGAACCTGGCGGGGACCCAACTTCTCTCTTCTGGCCCATAGCCCTCCCAGTCAACGAGGTACTGTAGGCCTCTGCCTCGGCGTCGAGCTCTTAGCAGCTTGCGCACGGTAAAAACCTCACCACCGTCAATGAGTTGAGGAGGAGGGGGAGGGCGGGGGTGGTTGGGATAGAGGGCTGGGGACCAGTCGTCGGAGTTGCGACACATGGAATGTCGGGTTGACGCGGTGCATAGAGAGGGGTAGGGAAAGCCTAACGGAAACAGGGTTAATTATTTTGGTCACCGTGAATGGTCCGATAAATCTTGGAGACAATTTGTGGGAGATTGTCTTGATGGGAATGTCTCGGGTGGACAGCATCACCCTCTGACCCACTCTGTATCTGGGGGCTGCCGAGCGGCGCCGGTCAGCTTGCCGTTTAAAGGTGCTGATGGTGCGCAGGAGACGGGTTCTGGCCTGGGACCAAACTCTCTTGCAACGGCGTACAAACGACAGGGCTGACGGCATGTTTACCTCCTCCTCTTGGGATGGGAACAGTGGTGGCTGATAGCCCAAGCAGCATTGGAAGGGAGAGAGGCCTGTGGCAGAGGTCGGTAGAGAGTTGTGTGCGTACTCGATCCAGGGGAGTGTCCTGCTCCAGGTGGTTGCATCACGTGAGGCCATGCACCTTAGGGTCTTTTCCAGTTCCTGGTTCAATCTCTCTGTCTGCCCGTTTGACTGAGGGTGATAACCAGAAGATAGACTGGGCGTTGCTCCGATTAGCTTGCAAAATGCCCTCCAGAACTCTGCGGAGAACTGGGGGCCGCGGTCAGAGACGATGTCGGAGGGGAGACCATGCAGACGGAAGACGTGGAGGATCATCAACTCAGCTGTTTCCTTGGCTGACGGGAGCTTCGGCAAGGGAACGAAATGGGCAGACTTGGAGAAGCGATCCACTATTGACAGTATACATGTATTGCCATCAGAATTGGGGAGACCGATAACAAAATCCAGAGCGATATGAGACCAAGGCCGGTGAGGAGCTGGGAGAGGATTCAGGAAACCAGCTGGAGGTTTGTTGGTCGACTTGTTTCGAACGCAAATGTCACAGGCTGTCACAAATCCCTGAACATCAGTCTTCATAGATGGCCACCAGAACCATTGCTGAAGGAGCGAAAGGGTGCGGGCTCTCCCCGGGTGACAGGCAATTCGGGAGCTGTGTCCCCATTCCAGCACCTGAGATCGGACAGACACTGGGACAAAGAGAAGGCCGGGGGGAACGTTGCTTGGGCCTGGTTCCCGACTGAGCGCCTTCTTCACCTGTGTTTCGATATCCATGAGAGCGGCCGCCACAAGACAACGAGGGTGCAGGATCGTCTCGGCCGGCACTGGTTCCTGGGGCATGGAAAACTGCCGGGACAGGGCGTCAGGTTTTCCATTTCTGGAGCCCGGACGATACATGAGCGTGAAGTTAAAACGGGAGAAAAACAGGCTCCACCTGGCCTGACGGGCGTTGAGCCGCTTGGCTGACCTGAGGTACTCCAGGTTCTTATGGTCAGTCCAGACTAAGAACGGAGCGGCAGTTCCCTCCAGCCAGTGTCTCCATTCTTCCAGTGCTAGTTTTATAGCCAACAGCTCTCGATCTCCTATGTCATAGTTCCTCTCTGCTGGGGAGAGGCGACGGGAGAAGAAGGAGCAGGGGTGTAACTTACTGTCCTTGGGGGATGTTTGGGACAAGATGGCTCCGACCCCTGACTCGGAGGCATCCACCTCCACCACGAACTGAAGGGTAGGGTCTGGTATAATTAGTATGGGCGCGGAAGTGAACCTGTGCTTCAGGTCAGTGAACGCATCCTCAGCCTGCTTGCTCCAGGAGAAGGGGATCTTTGTGGAGGTTAAAGCAGTGAGAGGGGCTGCTATGGAACTATAATTTCTGACAAAGCGCCTGTAAAAATTAGCAAACCCCAAGAATCGTTGGAGGTCCCGTCTTGAGGTAGGAGTGGGCCATTCAGTGACGGCAGTTAATTTAGATGGCTCCATTTGTAGACTGGAAGGGGAGATAATGAATCCCAGGAATGACACAGAGTCTCTGTGAAATTCACATTTCTCTGCCTTGACATAAAGCTTGTTTTCAAGAAGTCTTTGCAAGACCTGTCGGACATGCACCCTGTGCTCCTTCAGGGAACGAGAAAAGATTAAAATGTCATCTAGATAGACAAAGACTGAGATGTTCAGGAGGTCTCTCAGGACGTCGTTGACCAGGGCTTGAAACACCGCAGGAGCATTGGTCAGCCCGAAGGGGACTACCAGATACTCATAGTGGCCTGTCGGGGTATTAAAGGCGGTCTTCCACTCATCTCCCTCTTGTATTCTCACTAAATGGTACGCATTGCGTAAGTCCAGCTTGGTGAAAACACATGCTCCTTGCAAGAGCTCAAAAGCGGTAGACATGAGGGGCAGGGGATACCGGTTCTTGATAGTGATAGCATTTAACCCCCTGTAATCGATGCAGGGACGAAGGGACTTATCCTTCTTGGCCACGAAAAAGAAACCAGCCCCCGCCGGGGAGGAGGAAGGGCGGATGATCCCTGCTGACAGTGACTCAGTGATGTACTTGTTCATAGCCTCCCTCTCTGGGGCCGAAAGGGAGTATAAGTGTCCCCT
>JAAGKR010012443.1:0-10000 GCA_011419295.1 Clarias macrocephalus
CAAGGCATGGACTCATTTTCTAATACTTTTCTGTAGCAACAGATGAGGACTCTTGGTCACTAAATACAGACATCTAGTGGTGAAAAGTAATACCAGGACATGTAGTAGAGCTATATCTTGTGTGAGCATTTTACATAATTGTTCAGTGAACGGTTATACACCGCGGTGAAGTTAGTTTGATATTCAGACATTTGGAAGCGGTGTTTTAGGGACCGTCGACAAATTTCCGTCCAGGTGAAAAAGCTATTTCACCTGGACTTTTTGGTCGGTATTTCACCCGACCAAAAAGCTATTGAAGAAATAGTGATTTAATAAAATACAATATTTGCATATTACTTCACAATACTCAATGAATATTATCTATTAATTCAACAATTAATAATAAACGAAAGCAGTATGCAGTGTCGCATGGCATATGTATGTTTAATAAGAAATTAGAATAACTGGGCCACGTAGCCAGGTAAGTCACAAGTACTTTCACTTTTTACCTGGACAGAAATTTGTCGACGGTCCCTAAAACACTGCTTCCGAATGTCTGAATATTAAACCAACTTCACCGCGGTCGATAACAGGTGTACAGGTGTTCCGGGAAATTCAGTCCCCCTATGTGTCCCCGGTCGCGCGCGCGCTGATGCAATCATGACGTCACCACCTAGCGCCGAGAGGGCGAATGAGGATTTTGATGGTGTTTTAAGGTGTTTTTACGAACTTTTTGAATAAAAAAAACAACATATGAAAAATAGTCGAGTGTCTTTTCGCTTTTTTTGTATATTTGAACATAATTCAGACGTTTTAATCCGCTGCAAAAGGCTGGTTTGCTGGTGAAGTTCTGACATCAGGACTAATTTTAATTCCCTACATCAGCTGTGTGATGATGGATGTGATACTGATTTACTCTAAATATATTTAAGGTTATACTGTGTAACTGATTATAGCCTGTAACTCAGGGGTAGAGCGTCTACTAGTGATAGTCAGTAACTGCTAACCACATCCCTCTGTTTTACCCTCTCACACACACCCAGTTCTATTACACCATCTGGTTACACACACACACACAGTGCAGTGATTATATACACCAGACTCCGAGTTATTCATCTGTAACTACGCATCTGAATTACTCTGAGCCATCACATCTACATCTACACACACATATGATGGGAAACACCAGATCCTGAAATCCATCATATGATTATCCATGATAAAACAGACATGAGTAATTGACACAGCACATGTTATAATAGTATTTTTTACATTAAATAGTCTATCTGAATGATTCTTTTCCTTTAATTTCACAAAATATGAAGCTTGAAATTTATTACATATGTTAACTGGGAGAATTGATTTCCCGGAGTCTTGTTTAAATTACAGTGTTAAAAAAAAAAAAAAAACTCCATCTCATTGTATTACCTAAGCACACGTGTCTCTGAGTGAATTTCAGACACTCCTGATACTTCCACTGACAGTAGGGAGGGGAAACAGATTTTCGTGATGCTCAGGAAAATACGTTCCCCATACTACAATTCAAAGGACAGTGTTTTTTTTTTAAAGATTATGATTACTGTATTATCTCTACTAGAGGCACTCATGTCTCTGAGTGAATTTCAGACATCCCTCATACTTCCACAACTGATAGGAAGGGGGGAAACGTACTGGCTGCATTGATACTATCTAGATGATAATACATCATCAGGAAAATCTGTTTCCCCTCCTTACTGGCAGTGGAAGTATGAGGGATGTCTGAAATTCACTCAGATACATGTGTACATGGGGCAAAGGTAATACAATGCACAGAATGTTTTACAAGACACGGTCTTTTATATAAAAGTATGGGAAACGTATTTTCCTGAGCATCAGGAAAATGCATTTCCCCCCTTCCTACTGGCTGTGGAAATCCGCTGCAAACCAGCCTTTTGCAGCGGATTAAAACGTCTGAATTATGTTCAAATATACAAAAAAGCGAAAAGACACTCAACTATTTTTCATATGTTGTTTTTTTTTTCTTCAAAAAGTTCGTAAAAACACTTTAAAACGAGAGAAACACCGTCAAAATCCTCGCTCGCCCTCTCGGCGCTAGGTGGTGACGTCATGATTGCATCAGCGCGCGCAGTGCGTGCGTGCGTGCGACCGGGGACACATAGGGGCGCTGAATTTCCCCGAACACTGGAACCCCGGGAAGTAAACTGCAAGCCTTCGTTTTGTTCGCCTGCGGTATCGCTAAGTCTGTCGATATAAGAAAAGTAAGTGTTTCAGACGTTTAATATGTAGATGTATTGATCGATTAGTTAAAACTTTATCGGAGATGTGTTTCATATTCGCAGTTTTAATGTGCTGGGTGTTTGAAACTGCGTCACAGGAATCTGAACGACTTGTTCTTATGGATCTGCAGTGCGGTTCATCTGTCCACTGCAGTTTTATCTTTTGTCTGGAGTTGTTGATCTTGTAGCCGCAGTGGTAAAATAATGCATCGTTATAGATCGAATGTTT
Source organism: Clarias macrocephalus (assembly GCA_011419295.1). NCBI lineage: Eukaryota > Metazoa > Chordata > Actinopteri > Siluriformes > Clariidae > Clarias > Clarias macrocephalus. The sequence goes on from JAAGKR010012443.1 coordinate 2,485, forward strand.
CTTGTGCATTTTTGCGGAATGTGACATGACTGCGATATTTAAATTGTTAATCAAAAAGCACTAAAATATAATTTAATTGATCTTAATAAAGTCGCCATTTTAATGTTTTAACGACTTTTGGAGACGTTAAAAAGAAAGCGTCCATAATCTAGTCCAAAGTGATCGCCCCACATTACCCCCCCCCCCCCCATAATCTCTAGCAAATATTAGATTAGAACATACATTTATAGGTTTATTATTATAAAATATCATATGCACCACCACTGAGTCTGCTGAATCTTCCTGCAGGTTTTTTACAGGCAAATGGTGGTTTTGATTCGTCTTTCTGAGCAACATACTGTACGAGCTGTTCTCTTCTCTCCCTGAGTTTTCCTGGTCTTCCAGATCTCATCTTGACCTCCACAGTTCCCCTGAACTGCATCTCTTCATTACGTTTCTCACTGTGGAAACTGCAAGCTGATGACGCCACTTCTGCTGTCTTCTTGTAGCTTCTCCTGCATTACGGGCATCAATGACTTTCATGTTCAGAGTCACACAGCTGCTCAGAGGAACCCAGGGTTGTTGAGTGTCCGCAAGTGTGTGCACAAGGTTTGACTAGTCAAAGTATCTGTAAAGCTTTGAAATTGGCATTTACTAATGACAGCTGTTGCCGTGCATCAGATCTAACGAGCTGATTAAGGTCTGAAACCTTGTAAAAAGAATCTGAGACTCTGGAAATCTTAGGGTGCCCAAACTTTTGCACAGTGACAAAATAATGTTTTTATTTTTTATCTTTGTTCAATTTATGACATAAAAAGTAACTATGCATCAATGTTTGCTGAAAATATTGTGCATTTTTTTCCATTTCCAAGACAGACTGTGTTAACATTTTTTCAATTAAAAAAATTACCAAAATCTGTTATTCATCAATTGGTGCCTAAACTTTTGCATGAGACTGTATATTTATCATGTCCATATTATGCAAAAAATCATTCACTATTTCCAAACATAACTTAAATGAATGCATATATAAATAATTACAGAAGAATGTTTGAATGCCTGTAAAGAAAGAATGCAAAAAAATGCTTTAAGCAATTTGACAAAATGTGGGAAAGTTCAAGGGCTATGAATCCTTTTGCAAGGCTGTGTGTGTGTGTGTGTGTGTGTGTGTGTGTAGAAATGTTTGAGTTAAAAATGTTTACATTCAATAATGTTCACGCCAGATTTAATAACTCTTTCCGCAAAACGATTTAAACTTCTATAACAGGTTCTAAATAAATTCAATAGACTGGATTACAGTTGGTCTACAGTATAATCCCAACAAGATTCTGAATGTTACTTTTGCGTTTGCTTTATGTTCTGCATTGTATTGTGTCTGTGCATGAATTCACCTGTGCAGTACTGATGGTGTGGTTGTGTTTTCTCAGACATGCAGTCCTCCAGCATTCACCACTGTGTCCTGTTCTTACTGCTCTTCACATCTACTGCTGGTGCTGGTGAGTGTGATTACATTCAAATTTTGATCTTTCATGTCTTTATTGAACACACTCAATTAACATGCAAAACGGTAGTAGAAAAAGTAAGTCAACCATTATTATTAGTAACCTGAAGAAATCCTCACATTTTCTTGGAATCTATCTTCCCCTCTATGACAAGCCAGCCACACCTTGATGCAGCAATGCAGGCCCAAATTGTGATGTTTCCTCCACCATAGTTTACGGTTGGGATGATGTTTCGATGATGATATGCAGTGCTCTTTTTACACCAGTTAGTTTAATCAGTGGTTAGTGCAATCTTAGTTCCATCAGTGCACAAAACATTTTGCCAAGACTGCTGTGGAGTGTCAGTGTGCTTTTTCGCAAACTTCAGGTGTGCACCGATGTTCTTTTATGTAAGCAGCGGCTTCCTTTCTGGTGTCCTGCCATGAACACCTTGCTCGTTCAATGTTTTACGTGCTGTAGACTCATGAACACAGATGTTAGACAGTCCCAACCATGCCTTTAAATCTTTGGCTGTCACTCAGGGTTCTTTACCTCACTGATGAGTCTTCATTGTGCTCTTCGGGTCATTTTGACTGCGTGTCCAATTTTTGGTAGAGTAACCACAGTCCCAAAGTGTCTCCATTTGCCTAACTGTACACAGGTGAATTTCTAAAGTCTTTGAAATCACTTTGTAACCCTTTCCAGCTTTATGTAAATCAACAATTCTTGATCATAGATCCTCTGAAAGCCCTTTTGGCAAGAAATGGCTCACATAACCATAAAATGTAACAAAGTGTAGAAACCTTAAAAGGGTCTGAAACCGACAGGACCGTATTTGCCTCCTGACATTAATCAGATTAATCTATTTTTCACTACCAGTCCTGTCTCCAAGGCCTGTAAAGGCGAAGCTCCATCAGCCTGTAGACCTCACCTGTGAAAAGGAGTGTTCTGGAGTGTTAAAATGGATCACGGATAAGTCTCTGAAGATTCTGGCTCAGTGTAATGAGACATCCTGTAGCTCTAAGGAGGGATATAACATCTCCCATGATCAGTACAGGAAGGGGGATCTATCCCTCACCATAATGGAGGCTGACTACAATAAGCGGACCATCTATGCCTGTGAGTGCGATTCTGAAGACATCTGTCATGTGAGACTCTGCATCGTGCGTAAGTGTGCTGACCTGTGCCGATTAATCTTAAGCCTGATTCATGTTCATGTTTTTTATGACATAAAAATTCAATCTGTGTTCAATGGATTATCTCCTCTATTTTTTTTCTTTAGCTTTGATGTCAACACTCCGCCTAAAGCCTGGTGAAGAGTTAATCCTGGATTTGCCCATAAGGGAGCCTGTGGAGCTGATTTATAATACCAGTGATTCATCTGGTTCACACCAGATCTGCAAGATGGTCACCAGACTGGAGTGTGAAGATAAATACGCACACAGAGTATCATTCCAAACTCCAAACCTTACCCTGACAGGGTTAAATCTTTCTGATAGTGGAGTTTACATCATCCGGGACATCAAGAATGAAGAAGTTATTCATGTCTACACCCTGATTGTGGAAGGTATGTATTCAGTGTGGGGTGGGGGTGAGTACAGTAATCGGGTTGAATAGATTAAAATAAGATACTTTATTGAGGGAAACTTCTGTGAGAACTTGCTGAAGACGATACAAATTGTAATTTGATTTGGTAAAAATCCAAACATAAACCTACAAGTGGATAAAAAATTATCTTGTGGAAGGTGATTTACAGCTAATAGGACTTTTTAAAAAATCCAGTATCTCAAAATATTTTAATATTGCCTAAGAATTTACGATACAGAAATGTCCAACTTCTTTAGGATATATTTATTTATGCACTCAGAAATGGGTCAGGGCTCCTTTAGCACTAACAATAATAATACTAAATAATAATAATCATTTGTTTAATGTATAGAGCACTTTTACATAAAGAATTTAATGACAGAACCAAGGCTAGGTGAAAAAAAAATTAACTAAAAACAAAATTAAAGTTCCCAGTATTTATTTAAAAGCAGTCAAGGACTGTGGATTGTCAGTGGAGTGTTATTCCTGTTCTTCCTTAACCTCATTTGTATATAAATGCTCTCAGCTGGATTCTGGCAGCACTGTTATGAGTATATTGGCGGCAGGCCAGCATAGCAGAAATAAAGGCATTGGAAAGTTTTTCTGAGCCTGCAAGCCTAAGGGTGGGATGAACACTGCCTGCCCAAAACCTTGAAGAACAGTGCTGAACCATCAACTTTGTGGAAAAAATGTGGTTGAAAAAAAAAAAATCATGAATGGAGATCACTATAATTGCTATAATAAAGCTGCTTTGCGACAATGACAATTGTTAAAAGCGCTATACAAATAAAATTTAATTTAATTAAATGCCTGGTGGCAGCAGGGTAAAAAATCAACAGAGCTATGTTGAGTAGTGACAGTAAGGACATTTTCTTACAAAAAGCCCTCCATTTTTTTCAGGACACAAAAATGGACACACATTTTTTAAGTCCCAATCCTGTGAGATCTTATCAGATACACACACACTTTTGGTCTCCAGGGTCCGTGAGATCTCTCACAGGATTGGAACTTAAAAAGTGTGTGTGTTAATTTTTGTGTTCGGAACATTAATAGGAAGACTATTCCATAACTTTGGGGCTTTGTAAGAAAAAGCTCCGCCCCCTGCTGTAGTTTTAATAATATGTGGTACTGACAGGCAGCCTGCATCCTTTGATGGAAGTAGGCGTGGCGGATCGTAAGACACTGAAACAGTTCACTCAGATACTGCGGCGCGAGAACATTTAGTGCTTTAAACGTCAAAAGTAGTATCTTAAAATGGATGTGAAATTTCACAGGGAGCCAATGCAGTGTAGATAAGATAGAGGTGATGTGCTCGTATCTTCTGGTTCTAGTGAGGACCCTCGCTGCTGCATTCTGGACCAACTGAAGCTTGTTTATACACCTAGTTGAACAACCAGACAGTAAGGCGTCACAATAGTCCAACCTAGAGGTGATAAAAGCATGAACTAGTTTTTCTGCATCGTTTAGTGACAATATTTTCCTTACCTTGGCAATATTTAATATTATTATAATAATGAATAGCTTCAAATGAAAGATTGGAATCTATAATCACACCCAGGTCTTTCACTGTTGCACTTGATGAAACAGAAAAACAATCCAGAGTTACTGTGTGACTTACTTCTAGTTGCATGTGGTCCTAGTACCGGAACCTCTGTCTTATCAGGATTATGTGAGCTTGCTGGGAGCAGCTGAAAGACTAACAACTAAAACAGACTTTCTGAGTCTTTCTAAATTTGTGTTTAGCTCAGGGAACAGACACGGTCTCAATATGATGAACCCTGAGTGACGACTCTATGCAGCTAGCAGATGGTTGGTTTAGCCTGTCTGTCTGCTCCCTGGCCAGGAAAGGAAAAACTCCCTGAGATGGTAATAGGAAGAAACCTTGAGAGGAACCAGACTCAACAGGGAACCCATCCTCATCTGGGTGATAACGGATAGCAGGGATTGATCAACTTAATAATGTGTACTGGAAGTTCAGTGTAACAGGAGATGTGTTAAAATTAAAATTAAAAGGAGTCCAGTTTGTTCCTGGAGGCTCAGGTAGACTGTAGGAGATTCCAGTCCTGAGCTATCGAACAACTGAAGTCACAGGTCCCCAGAGCATCAATCGATGATAGGACAGTCTTAATGGAAACCATCCCCAGCCACCATACAAATCCAGGCAGACCACACGGGGCATCCATGCGACGAGATCTCCAACCAGAAGCAGGACTCCAGGACCAGTTAGACGGGTCCAGAGGGAAGAGGGGTCTGGATCACTGGCAACTCAGGAGCGAACATGTATAGCTCGACAGAGAGAGGGAAAGGAAAGAGAGAGAGAGAGAGAGAGAGAGAGAGCAGAAAAGGAGAGAACAGAAAATAAGGAGAGATGGCAGTTCGGTCTGGTCACAGTCAACATGTATAAGGTGAATGTATATTAGTGCAAAGTGCAAGCAGGGACTCCGGCAGGACTAACTATGACATCATAACTAAAAGGGAGAGCCAGAAGGAAACACAGACATGAGGGGGAACTGAGATGTAAAGCAACCAATCACCTCACCGTCAACAAACCTGAGTGAACAATGAGAGTGGGGAGGACAGCATCTAAACATACCAGTTCACCAGATACTCTACGTCCATGAGTTCCCCAGATCTGCTCCTTTACCTAAGGTTAAACTAGGCCTCTTCTGAGACTATGTGCTATACTACAAGAAATGAGAGCAGCACCTTCCCGAGTGGGATGGACACCGTCCCGCCCTAACAGGCCAGTTTTGCCCTCAAAGGTCTTCCAGTTGTCTATAAAGGCCACATTATTTTCCGAGCACCACCTGGGCATCCAGCGGTTCAGCGACCATAACCTGCAGTAAGCTATGTCGCCACGTCTCATTGGGATGGGACTAGAACATACTACTTAATGGGACATCGCCTTCGCTATTTTAAACACCTCTGTAAAGTTACTCTTGCTAACCTCTGACTGACAAAGGCGTATATCATTAGCTCCAGCATGTACCACTATCTTGGAGAACCTATGCCGTCCTATAGCCCTAAGATTACCTGCTATGTCCGGTGCTCTGGCTCCCGGGATACACCTGACCACTGCCGCTGGCGCCCCTAAAGGCCTGGCTAATTTCACGTGTCTCAGTATGGAGTCTCCTATAACCAGAGCTCTTTCAGGTTTCTCAGCGGGGCATCACTGAGGAGAGCGAACCTGTTGGACACGCGAAGTGCAGAAGAGGTGTGCTCCGGTGGGCTAGCCTTAGCGTTAGATTTGAGTACGCCCACTCGCCTCGCTGTGAGGGCTCTAAAGCCAAAGTCAAGGGCCGGCTATTTCCACCTGCGGCACCCAGACTTTCCGACAGAAATAATGCTACTCTAGCACTCTCTAACCCCAAGTCTGAATGCGCTAATATACTTCATAAATCTCTCTAATATCTCCTCCGTCAGCTTTGATACAGCACCTGTGGATTATCCTCCCTGTGGAAAGTGTTGATCATCTCTGGAAAACTGTCAAGTTAACAGTCTTGCCCTGTGTGTAGTGAACGAGAGCCACATACACTGTATTTATACTGTTTGAATAGTAACGTACCAATTACACCAAATTAAATATTCTAATATTTTAGAATACCATAGTTTTCATTTTCTTGAGCTTTAAGCCAGAATTATCGCAATTAAACAAAAAAAAGCTTGAAATATTTCTCTTTACATGTTATGGATAAAGAATATGAAATTGAGATTATTTTTTGAGGTGCACTTATATATTTGGGATTATAAATAGAAGCATTATTTACGACAGTAGACATATGTACATAAAGTTCTCAAACTCTCTGAAAGACCAAAATACACATTTATTATACATAATGTAAATGTAAGTTATGACTTAATAATGCACATGATAATCTTAATAAAACTTGTTCATGACTGTACCTGTTTCCAGATACACCCCGAAATCAGACGAGTACTGGACCAACCTGGGTGATTGGACTTGTAGTAGTACTGTTACTGGTGTTGGTACTTGTTGGTGTAGCCAAGTTGGTGTCAAAGAGAATGTTCCTACAAAGAAATGATGTAAGTATCAGATGGTTACATTTGATTGAAATATGAAATTAAAATAGCAATTTTGTGCATTTTTACTACCACTGCTAAAGCTAATGTTAGTAAATACATTAGTAGCAGTGTTAGGGACTTAGAGTCACTTTTTTTTGGTTCTTCACCCTCTGCATCCTTCAAGTTAGACTGTAATTAATTTGTAGTTAAATCAGAAGAGACTAAATTACTCTGTATATTGTGCATGTAAGTTGGTTATTTTGGATCTATTAGAGTTTTATAGTGTGTATCTAACTTGTGCCAACAGGTGGTGGTGTAGTGAAGAGATGGTGGTTCTTTTTGGCACCACAGAGATTGGAATCTTTGGATCAACTACTGATAAAGATTAATGAATAGAGGAAGAGTTTTTAATCTTCAGCGACACCATAACAGTTGATTAGAATGAA